>JAUMJL010000662.1:0-115685 GCA_033558185.1 Dromococcyx pavoninus | reverse complement strand
GAGCGGGATGAGAGGCGGAGCCAAGTCTGGGGGGTGAGAGGCGGGGCGAGCAGCGGAGCGAGGGGTGAGGGAAATGAGGGGTAGGGGCGGAGTGATGGGCGGGGACAAGATGGGATGGGCAGTGTGTGTGGCGGGTGAGGGGCGGGGCCCAGGCGGCGGGGGGGAGAGGAGCGGGACCAGTGTGCGGGGCGGGGCCAGGGGCGGGATGGATCGGATAGGCGGGGAGAAGGGTGGGTCTGAGACAGAGTGGGCGGGGAGAGAGGCGGGGCGGGGGGGCGGGGTCAGAGAGCCGCCCGCGCCGCTGCGGCCCCGGCGGTGCGGCCCGCGCCTTCCGGCCCGGTGACCCGGCAGTGCAAGCGCGCCCATGGCCGCCTGCTGTGACCGCTCGGCGGGCTGAGGGCCGCGCTGTCCCGTTGTGCCGCCGCTTCCTGCAGACGCCCCCCGCAACTCCCGGCGTCCCGCGCCGTGTCCGCTGAAGATGAAGACTGTCCTGATGGTGGCGGAGAAGCCCTCCCTGGCGCAGTCCATCGCCAAGATCCTCTCGAGGGGTAGGGGGGGACGCCTGTGCGCCCCGTCCTGCGCTCGCCCTGCCCGCGGCCCGGTGGGGTTGTTCAGCCTGGAGAGGAGAAGGTTGCGGAGAGACCTTAGAGCAGCCTCCGAGTACTGAAAGGGGATCCAGGACAGCTGGGGAGGGGCTCTTGGTCAGGGAACACATGGATAGGAGTAGGGAAACGGTTTTCAGTTGAAAGAGCGGAGATTTAGGTTAGATCTTGGAAAGAAATTCATCCCGGTAAGGGTGGGCAGGCCGTGGCAGAGATTGCCCAGAGAAGTCGTGGCTGCGCAATCCCTGGAGGTGTTCAAGGCCAGGTTGTATGGGGCTTTGAGCCCCCTGATCCAGTGGGAGGTGTCCCTGCCCATGGCAGGGGGTGGGACTGGGTAGGCTTTGGGGTCTCTTCCAACCCAAACCATTCCATGTGTGTTTGTTGCAAAGAGGCAGGCCACGTGGTGCAGTGGTTACCGGGTGTTGCTGTCGATGAAGTGAGGTTGAGAAACTCCCTGCTCGGTTCCTTGGCTGTCCTGGGGCAGCTGCCCCCTGGGAAGGCTGGCTCAGGGCAGGTTGCAGTTCGTAAAACAACTTAATGGCACTTCACGTTCTCCTTATTTTTATGTGCTGATGCTTGTTCAGTTCAAGAATAAAGGAAGCTGGGTTTGATACTTTACGTAATTGAAGTGTGTGTTAGTGCACAACATTTCTGGAAAGTGCTAATCAAGTAGCAAGTTGTTCTGAGGTTTTTGAAGCTATATCAAGTATTTTATAAACCACGGGGAACAGAATGAGTGGATTATAACTGCACTGGTCTGGAAAGCTGGCTGCATTTTCATAAGGATCTTGGTGGGAGGGAAATGATGGAGGAGGTAATGGAGACTTTCAGTTGAAAATTAAATATGTTTTAAAAAAGGTCTAAAGTGATAATTAGCTGAAATATCAACTGGATTGATGCATAGACTGTTTTGATCAGAAAGCTCTTAGCTGTAAGATCTAAGAAAAGAAGGATGTCATGTCATAACAAAATGACTTATTTCGATAGGGTTTTTTTGTCCTGTTGATATTTTTGATCTTATATTCACAGGAAACATGTCCTCTCGCAAGGGACTGAATGGTGCCTGCTCTGTGCATGAGTACACGGGATCATTCATAGGACAGAGTGCCCATTTCAAGATGACGTCCGTGTGTGGTCATGTTATGACTTTGGATTTCATAGGTATTTGTCATAAAAAGTTTTGGCTGATAGGGGTTGTAAAACCATGAAGGACTTCTGATAGGAAAATACTCATTGTGGATGTAATTCAGGAAGAATGTGTGAACTAGAGAGAAAGGGAGGAAGAAAAGATTCCCTGCAGTCATCAGGTCTCGACTTTTATTTTTAGTTCTCTGGCTGACATCTTGCAGAGCCTTGGCCACGTGTCACTTAGGTTTACTGTACCTGAATTATCTCCCTGGAAAATGAGGGGGGATGCGGCTCAATGTGCTGTCCTGTAAATGTGGTTTTGTACTTTGAATGGAAGGTGATTAAGGAATGCAGTGTCCAAGGGGATATCCTCTGTAACATTGTAGTGCATTCCTGCAAAATACACACATGGTAAGGAGAATGGGCAAGGAATCCTGTCACTATGTGTTGGACTATTCATGTTACAGCTCTGTTTTCTCTAATGATAATGACCTCACAAGTTTTACAAAGACTAAATTTTGAGTTGTTTACACAGTGCCTCAGAGAGGTACAGTTTAATGATTGTTAAGCAGTATTACTGGCAGTTACTTCAGAAAAATGGAAGTGATTAAATGCATTGATATACAGTAAAGCAAGATGTGTTAGGATAGGAAGGTTTCTGAGACAAGTCTTGAAAGCCAAATGTTTTTCAAAGTAATGTTGTTTGCTGTTGGTTGGCTGGTTTGGGGTTTTATTTTTAATATATATTGAGAGCTCTACTTAACATACTCCTGCTTTTCAGGAAAATACAACAGCTGGGACAAAGTGGATCCAGCAGAACTTTTTAGCAAAGCTCCCACAGAAAAGAAAGAAGCCAATCCCAAACTGACCATGGTGAAGTTTTTACAGGTATTCTTTGTTAGGAGATTTGAGATGTATCTTTTATTTTCCTTTTGGCATTCTTTTTCTTTATTTCATCTGGAGCATATTCCATCCCCAAGGATTCATCATTTCTATTCTTCCTCTGTTGAAGGAAGCAATTAGACCTACTTTTATGCTTTCAAGACAAATAAGTGAAATTTTTGTGTGGTTCCAGAAGGCAAAAGAAATCATGAATCAATTTGAAAGAGGAGTGTAGCATTTTGATATGAATTAGCCTTGCTGTCTTTTAAAAAGAAAAATCCTTACAGGTTGGCTAGCTTTATTTAAGAACTGGAAGTATAACCCTCTCCATTTCTTGGAGTGGGTCAGTTATCTTCACTCTAGTATGAAAAATTGAGTGTCTTCACCACAGATAGTTTTCTGTTGGAGGGTAATGCCAGAACATTCTGTGTCCTGCAAAGTGTTTGTTCCATGCATTCCCCCTGCGCTGGCAGAAGGGCTGTCTGGATGCGCTGCTGCACACGCTGCAGGCTCTGGAGGGTTTGATTCAGTTGGGCTGTTCAGCAGCTTCCCAAAAGTGGGCAGCGTTTGGCAGTGAGCTGTGCAAAACCCTAGAGGAGTTCTAGGATTGAAGAGAAATGAGTACATTCCGAAACAGGGATTTTCTGCCCTGCAGGAAGCAGCTTTTTGTCAAGGTTATATCTGTTTTATTAATTTTACTGGTTCATTGTTGGAAATCTTTACCTTGTTGAATTCACTTTTGCCTTGTGAGTTTTTGAACTGTTGATATCCTGCTTCTCAAAGCTGGAGCTTTGAGTGTGTGTTTTGCTTCTAACAGCAAGTGCCAGGCATAGCTTGCAAATGCCTTTTTTAAAGTGAGTCTATGCTGGTGGTTGTTCACTCTTCACATGTGCCCCTCTGCAAGGAGAGAGGTAGTTTGGTTGCTTTTACAAAATACTTTCTGAAAGGCAAGTATTCATGGTGTAAAATTGTTTTCAGTTCAGCCTTGGTGGTATCTTTGTGAATGAAGAAAGTGTGTCTTGTTTTGTTTTTTAATAATGTGGACATAAAGGCACAGAAGGGGGAAGAGGCTGTGCCCAAGGCTGCAAACACAGGCCAGTAGTTTCAGGAGGCTTTCACTGCTTTAGGGCTGTGCTGATTTTTTTTCAGGTCCTGCAGAAAAGCATCTCGTGGGCAGTTCTTGTCCCATGAAGCACAGCTTGCTTCTCTCTTCAGCCAGTGTTTAAGTGCCTGCAGACTTCCTCTCACTTCTGCTATCTTCTTCCAGTCAATGTTGCATCAAATAGATTATCTCTGGTACTTTAAAATAGGAACAAAAGGTATAAAAAAGTTAGTGAGGAGGTAGGTCTTTTTTTGAATTGCTGAAAAGCTGTGCTAACTCTTCTCACAGGTGGAGGGAAGAGGCTGTGACTGTATTGTCTTGTGGTTGGATTGCGATAAGGAAGGAGAAAACATCTGCTTTGAAGTAAGATTTCCATTTTTAAGACTTATTATACTATAATATATTTGTGACATGATATTATCAGTGTATTGTTTTATAGATATGCAGTATAATTCAAACTAAATTGAATGAAGTTTTAAAGGCATGGAGGACCTTGGTAGAACAACTTGTGCTTTTGAACTCTTAAGATATCAGTTAAAGAGTATAAATCGTTTCGTAGCTGGTGCTCATCTGAGATGAACAGTAAGGTCTCTTAATGTTCAAATCCAGTACTTTCAGAATTGGTCTGTATTTCACAGCTGGAGTAGTTATTTTCCTCTCCTTATAAAACTTGATCTTTATTAGCTTTTGTTGATTAAGCAGTTAGACACTTTTGAGCATAGAGGCTGCTTTCAAATGTAGCCTTCCTGCAGGAACGTGGACTCTGCACATATAGGTATAGAACTAAAACCTTGGTGCCCAAAGATTTTGGAGGTTTGACATCCTATTCCTAGAAGTCTACACAAAGAGTATTTGGTTTTGTTTAAAGAAGCATGTTTTATGAAGCAGTTGTTTTAGGTTCTTTACATACCACTGTGTCATAACTGGCAGTATATAGAATAAACTCGGATGGAAACTGACCAAAAGGTGCTACAGCTGCACTGGTGAATGTCTTTGTACTTTGTGCTTTGCTTCCTGCAGTAGCCACTTAATAAATAAATGCTCCAGTTTTGCTAATTCTTAGTACACTTTGGCGTGGCTAGACAAATAATGCTCTTCCTTATGAGTTAGTGTACTGGCTTACTGGCTTAATATCTTACTGAATTAAGTACTTATGTAGTAGAAAATATTTCATGGAGAGTGACATTTTTTTTTTCTTTAGAGAGAAAAATTGACTTAAGCCCTTACCTTTCCAATACTCTTAAAATATGCTTCTGGTCGTCATTAGGTTCTTGATGCTGTTCTTCCTGTTATGAACAAACCTCGTGGCACCGAGAGGACGATTTATAGAGCTAAATTCAGTTCTATTACTGACACAGACATCTGCAATGCCATGAATCACTTGGGAGAGCCCAATCGCAATGAAGCTCTGTCAGTGGATGCCCGCCAGGAGCTGGATCTCAGAATTGGCTGTGCATTTACAAGGTGACAGCATAGATTACAGATAGTTTTATGAAAGGTTTGGGAGTACTGCTCTGCCCACAAAATAAGTCTCCGTGCTCTAGTGGCTAATTGTGCTCAGCACCAAACGGAATAATTTTGTGCACAAATAGAAAGAAATAAAAAATTGTGTTATGGCTTTGAGCTTGGTAAAGAACTGTCAGCAGCTCTGGTAGGATCTTGTTTTATGATGTTCTCCCACATTTCTTTGGGAATAAACGGGATTCAATAAGGCAAAGTACTTATGATTTAATTAGCTGTAAGAGATGATAGTTCTCAGAATATTTTTTTCTTAATGCCTGAGTGATTTAATAGATTATTCATATTTGTCTGTATCAGTTAATAAAAACCTGCTTTTCATGGGAATGAGGGTATTAATGTACTTCTTTTTTTGTTTCAATTCTCTTAGGTTTCAGACTAAGTATTTTCAGGGGAAGTATGGGAATTTAGACAGCTCCCTCATCTCTTTTGGGCCATGTCAGACCCCAACACTTGGATTTTGTGTTGAAAGGCATGATAAAATCCAGTCGTTTAAGCCTGAGACTTACTGGGTGTTGCAAGCTAAAGTAAGTTTTACAATACTTGTTTGTATATGAGGAGCATGTATTTTTACCAAAGAAATGCATTTATATTTTCATTTTGGTCATTCATAAATCTGTAGCTGCTGACAAGAATTCACAGTGCCTACAATTTACTCATCTGTTCTGGTTCAGTTCAAATGTGTCACCGCCCTCCTGAGAACAGATCCCAGGATGTCAGTTTTGTGTTGTAAGTGGTTATTGTCTGCTGCTTATAGGAGTTTTTAGTGCTAACTATCTAAGTATAGACTTAGCCAAAAAGACTACTTAAAATGGTTTTCTTTTGTTCCCTGGGGTCCTTGGACCGACTGTGTTGTTAATTTGAATCCAGGAATTAATTAGGCTTCCAACAAACATTGGCATTGCTGACTATTGGAATTTTAAAGCAAATAAAATGCTCATTGTGTTAATTGGCAGTTGAGTCCTCTGAATACTTTGGCAGCTTATAGCAGTTTTATAGCCTCACTGCTGTCCAAGCTCTGAGGGCAAAACAACTGGTTTTACTGCTAGGGAACACAAGGATTTTTTAAACAAATAAGGGATAGATGGGAAAAAGTTGCCATTCTTAGTTTTTAAAATTAAAAAAAGAAAGATTAAATGGGTTATTTACTGTCATCTCTCTTCTGATGTGTCTTGTTGGTGCCTGTTTTCAGAGAGTTTTGTGCTCTCTTACATTGGTTGCTTCCTGTTTATTTTTGTACACTGGACTTAAAACATGACCTAAATACAGTTTAATGCAAATGATTGATTTTTCTAAATGAAAATGGTTAACTTTGAAAATCTACCTATTTGAGCCTTCCCAACACTAAAATTAAGAGGAGTATTCCAGTCAACTGCAGGAATAATTCCACTTATTCCCCCTGACCCCACAACTCAAAGTGCTCCTCCTTTCTCAAAAGCCCCTGTGAAAGAGAGTACAGCTGTGTGTTTGGAGCGCTTGTGTCCTGGTACAGGTGTTAACAGGATTTATATATTGCATTATTGTTGGCAAAGTGCGTTCTCACACTTCCAGAAATAGAGTTGAGGGGTGTTAATTTCTTTTTTCTTTTTTTTGGTCTGTTAGGTGAACCCTGAAAAAGAAAGTTCTCTCACTTTGGATTGGGATAGAGTGAGAGTGTTTGATCGTGAAATTGCTCAAATGTTCCTGAATATAACCAAGATGGCAAAAGAAGCAAAGGTAATAATATTTACTAAACGTCAGTAGAACCATATTCCATATAGAGGAAATACCATTGAATATTTCATTTGCTGCATATTGGGATGGGTTTTTTTGTTAAAAGAGTGTAGAATATTTATATCTTGGTTTTAACTCCATTCAACTTTGTGTAAAAAAGAATAAAAGGTAAGAGTTTTTTTATTGTAGTTCATGTTCTGCTAGTGTGGTTATCTCAGCAGAAGATGCTTCTTAGTAGTGACTTTGGAAATGATCATCACTCATGATAGAAAATCTTCATTACTAAACCTGCTAAAAATACTGTTCGAATCTCTCCAAGCAGACCTCTTATTTCCCATGAGACACTGGATAAATCAGGATTTAATTACTTATGTGGAAATATTCCTGCAGTTAAATTTTTAGTCATGTGTATGGTACAGTCTTTATAGCCAATTAACTTCTAATTCTGCACTGTTCAATACATGTTTGACAGTATATTTGGATTTAAGTGCTTAAAGCCATCAAGGTTCAAAGACTGCATAAAGCTTTTAAAAATCAGGATCCTTATAGTTATGACCATTACTTGGAGCAATCATTAAATTCTCGTAGCGCTGAAAGTATTGCTGCTGCGGTGACGGGGAAGTACAGAGAGCAATAAGGTACCTTGCAGTGTTCACAGTTAGAGGCCTCTGGACTGCAACTTTAGAATTTGGTAAAATTATCTCCAGTCAAATTTCCTGAAGTAAAAATATATTGGTGATTGCTGTTTTAAGAAAATAAAACAGATATGACAAGGATAGATAATGGAAGGTACGTCACATGTTCATAGGCATGACATAGATTTACCAGTTACCAAACTTAAAATTTTTACTATTTTCTAGGTAGAATCTGTGAGTAAAAAAGAGAAGGTGAAGCAGAGACCACTGGCTCTGAACACAGTAGAAATGCTACGAGTGGCCAGTGCTGCTTTAGGTATGTGTGAAAGCTCAGATTTTTTGCACTGTTTTAAATCAAAATATTTTGACTTCTCAGGTGAAATAATTAAGGATGTATTAATTATGAATTGATACCCTCCTCTCCCTGTAATATATCCTTCTGGGGGAAGGATCAAGTGTAGAAAGCTTGTCAAAAGTTAAATGTTGGGTAAGATCAAGGCAACAAAAGTCAAACCATGATTTATTTCAATGCTTTGCTAAAGTATGCTGTCAGATGCAACAAACAAATTGTAATCACAGTGATGTGTAGATGATTCTTGTTTCCTTCTGTCCCATCTTAGGAATGGGTCCACAACATGCCATGCAAATAGCAGAGCGTCTTTATACTCAGGGTTATATCAGCTACCCTCGAACAGAAACTACCCATTATCCAGAAAACTTTGACTTGAAAGGATGTTTGAGACAGCAAGCCAATAACCCTTACTGGGCAGAAACTGTGAGTACACGAAACAAAACCTGTACTAACAGATCATTCTCTAGTCTGTTTTTTAGACTTGGTATATTATGAACTATAGGTTTTCAGAGGCAATAAATATCTGTAATTGCTTTTGTTTATGGATGTTGTATTGTCACAGATTTGATCTGAAGAGTTTCTTACCCTGGCAAGAGAGACCTGTTATCCACTTCAGCCAACCTATTTTCTCTCTCCCCTTTCACCCAGGTAAAAGCATTGCTGTCAGAAGGCATTAATCGTCCAAGGAAAGGCCACGATGCAGGAGACCATCCTCCCATCACTCCAATGAGAACTGCGACAGAAGCAGAATTAGGTATAGGCAAATTCAGTCCTGTTGGAACACTGTGAGGATATTAGTTCCTGGAGGTATAGGAGCTACTTTGAAAACCCATGAGTTTCAGCAGAAAATAAAATTACGTCAATAGCAGGAAGTGAAGAGAGAGAGAATCTTTACCCTAACTTAATCTTCTGGTGACGGTGAAGTTCAGAGTGGTCTGCTGTTTGTTTATTGGTCCTAGGGACCAGAGTACTGCTAAGGAAAAGGAATAGCCAGTGGCACTAAGCAGTAGGTCATTCTGGTTTTGTATATATGTCTTTGATTTTAAGCAAAAAAGTCTTTTCTGCTTTATACTCCAAACACACTGCAAAATTAGGAGATGGGCTGGCTAACTTGGCAGTTCTCCAAGAGCACCTGCACACAGCTCCTGTCTGTATGACATCAGGATCCTGTAGGCAGGAAATTTTAAAGAGAAATGGGATGAACTATTGAATGTTGCTTTCTTTCAGGTGCCAGGTTTTTCAGAGATACCTGTGGAAATCTGGTACCTTTTAGCGCAGATTTTACATAGAGCTGCAGGACTTGAGATTTGTGGGTAAGATGTTGTTTATCCTCAGGTGGAGACGGATGGCGCCTGTATGAGTATATAACGAGGCATTTCATTGCCACTGTCAGTGCTGATTGCAAGTACCTGCAGACCACCATTTCTTTCAGTATTGGCCCTGAACGTTTTACCTGTATTGGAAAAGTGGTAACTTCGCCAGGTAAGACCAATGAGGGAGAAAGTAGTTTGCTACAGATTTTGTTTCCCTATTTTTACATTGAGCAGGTAAAAAAGTGAAGTTCTGAGGGCAATCACAATTTTGAAGATGTTTTTTGAGCTATCAAGACCAGAGACCAAATCTTTGTCTTCTATTCTATACTTCAATTACAATAGAAGAAGTCTTATTTTTCATGTAGTAGTCTCAAATATTCAGTACCATGTTTGGCTGCAGGAAGACCAGGCTTTTTATAGACAGCAAGTGCCTTTGGAGGGTTAAGTTACACAAAGGCAGAATTTTTTTCTTGGGCCTCTGTAAAATGAATGTAGCACCACCACTGAGATTTTTATGGTAACCTGGCCCAGTAGTTCTTATTACATGACTATGACTTACTATTTTTATTTCCTTTTTAAGACATTTCCCATCCATTCTGGCACTGTGCTTTCATTCAAGGAAAACATTTAGTTTGTTCATACGTCAGCCTGACTCAAGTCACAGATAAAACAGGTCTAATACAGTGTAGTGGGAGGTGCTGCCCTGTGATGGTGCATCTCCTCAGTATTTCTAGCCTAACATGGATCATGTGAAAACTATAAATGTACACCGTGGCCTTTTGAAAGCTGTGAAATAAGCTCTCATTATTGTTTGTCTGTTTCTGTACCTCCAGGGTTCACAGAAATTATGCCGTGGCAGAGTATCCCATTAGAAGAGAGCCTTCCCCACTGTGAGAAAGGAGATCTTTTCCCAGTTGGCGAAATAAAATTAGTGGAAAAGCAAACCAGTCCACCTGACTACCTGACAGAGGCAGAACTTATCACTCTGATGGAAAAACATGGCATTGGTAGGAACTTGCTTAACTTACATTATCCTGTGATACATCCACCAAGAGTGCAGAGAGTCTGGATAGCTCCTCTGAACTCTGTCATTGATCGCCTTTCACAGTATTCATTGTAATAGGTACCATAGCAATCTTTTTTGTTCCCCCTCAAACCACAATGGCTGTAGCACCTCTTAGCAGATGGTAGACTGTCACCCTCCACTTTCCTTTCTGTTTCTTATCCTTATGCCTAGTTTCTGGCCAAAGCAGTGTCCTTTCATAACACATCCTTGTTCCTTCTCTGTCAGAAAGGGCTGATATTGTGTGGAAGAACGCTCTTCCCCATGTTTAGGATTTATTTTCTTTACAGCTTGCTTCAGCTATCTGTTTAATTTACCACAGTACTACTTTTCTTTTTCAATCTCTCCTGTTTCCTTTGCATTTTTATAAATTTGTCCAGTCAAAACAAACATAGTCTCTTACTCCACTGTGTTTACCAGAATAAGTGGTTGTGAGAATAGGTAGCTTCCCAATAGTAATGCCTTAGAAGAGATGAAAGAATTAAGGTTAAACATATGTTTCAGATCTCTCAGAACTGCAAAGGATATAACAGTTACTAAAGAAAGAAGTTATTCACTGGAATATGGGTAACGAGAAAAGGTATCTGAATTCTAAGCAGTCTCAGGAGTGCTATAATTTGATATAAAACCAGAGAAGTCAGAAATGAGTAATTCAATGAAAGCTTTCTGTTCATGATAACTTTATTGTTTTCCTTTGTGTGGCCAGGGACTGATGCAAGTATTCCAGTCCACATTAACAACATTTGCCAGCGAAATTATGTCACAGTGGAGAGTGGTCGGAGACTGAAGCCTACAAACCTTGGCATCGTTCTGGTTCATGGTTATTACAAAATAGGTCAGTTAAGTGCTCTTCCCTTTCCATCTTCTTACCTTTTTTTACCTTTCAGTATGTCAAGGGCTCTTGTAACCGAATAAGTCGCATTCATGTCTGAAATAATACTTCTAGAAAAGTATTACTAATTCCAACGACTATAATAATTAGAACTTGTTTCTGTTTTGATGGCAGTTTACATATAAACAGTTTCATACACCCATATTTTTTTTTAATTTCTCAATGCTGCTTCTCAGTTGCTGTTGTCTCTGGTTTTCTGTTAGATGCAGAATTGGTTCTTCCTACGATCCGTAGTGCTGTTGAGAAGCAACTCAACTTAATAGCTCTGGGTAAAGCGAATTATCATCAGGTCCTGGAACACACCCTTGACATTTTCAAAAGAAAATTTCACTATTTTGTGGATTCTATTGCAGGTAAAACTTTTCACATGTGGAGTTCCCTACAGTTACTTAATGGTTGGAAAGATGCAGGTAGAAAATACTTGTATATTGGGTTTCTTTCAGAGGTTTAGGCTTACTGAAAAGCTGTATTCCGGGACTGGAGGTTTCCAGTCGAATTCAGATCTGCAAAAGGAAATGGACTGAATCATGGCCCCAAAACTCTACTTCAGTTTTCTTTTGTGACTGTGTCATGGGGATTTTCAACAACTTCACACTAGCTGAAGGACATAACCTTTTGTGTTTGTGCATGGTCACTGCAAAAAGCTATTTAAAACATCTTCCTAAACAAGGAAGAGCGTTGTGAATGAGGTATTTTCATTCCTGCTACTCCTTCGCAGGTCTTCTAAATGATTTTATACAATAGTTCCTCTCAAGAACTAGAATTCCAACATAAATGGGATTATCTTTTTTTTGCAGGTATGGATGAGCTGATGGAGGTGTCTTTTTCACCCTTAGCTGCCACAGGTAAACCTCTTTCCCGCTGTGGTAAATGCCATCGTTTCATGAAGTATATTCAGGTGAGTTCACATCATGCTTGGAATTTAAATTGCACTTGCTGGGGGACATTGAGTAGAAACCCCTTTTTCCATACTGAATTTGGATTCAAATGTGGTTTTAAAGAGTGCATTTCTAAAACAAAAAGTGTGATGGAGTTTTTCCATGGGTGACAAATCAGAGAGCAGCTCCAGATGGATTTACTGCAGGTTTTGAGTTCTGTTTGCCCTGCAGTTGTTCAGGAGATTTGTATTCTATTCCAGGCCAAACCAAGCCGTCTGCATTGCTCTCACTGTGATGACACCTACAGTCTCCCACAGAATGGTACCATTAAACTCTACAAAGAATTGCGTTGCCCCTTAGATGACTTTGAGCTGGTGCTGTGGTCGTCTGGGTCCAGAGGAAAGAGCTACCCACTCTGTCCATACTGTTACAACCACCCTCCCTTCAGGGACATGAAAAAAGGTAGGAATTCTGTAAACATGCAGGGATCAATCTCACTTCAGTTAAATTAGGTGCAGTCTGTGGAGTGTGCTTTTTAGTAGTTTTTAATCAGTGTTGCTTAGTGTAAATCAAATTAGGTTACAGATGCCTAAAATTCACATCAAACTCCCTGACCAAAATTAATTAGTTAATTAATTTCTGAATAATTCTCTTTTTCTTTATAAAAGAAGTAAGAAATTAATTTATGTGCATGCACAGAAGGTGTCCTTTGTAACACTTAAGATGCAGTGGAAGACAGTGAGATTCTGACACCTTGCAAACTGGAATATGCTTGGTATGGATAGGACTGTAGATTAAGACCAGGTCTTGAGAGTATTTTGAACCTGAGACAGATGGTGTCAAATGCAGTTGAACAGTATAAGAAAGGGTAAAAGTTGCAGTTATTTTGGTAAATTTGCTTAAAGTAGTGCTTTAAAGCTCTGAGTATCAGGAGTTTTTTGGCATCTTTTTACCATGTTATACTTTAAAAATGTCTTGTTACTAGCAGTGTATCACAAGTATAAAATACGAGTTAGTTAGGAGTCATGCATTTAATTGGAAAAGTAATTAGCTTTCATCACTAATGTGTCCAAACTGCCTGTACTGTACAGTGTCGGTATTTGGCAATTCTGAAAGCCATTATAGAAACACTTTTGAGCAAGGGGTTATTCTGAATCTGTGAAAAGGCAAGTTGCCATTTGGGGAGTTGTTCCATTATTTAGTGATTTAGAAAGCCTATAATATCCTAAGCTGTCTTTGACTTCTGTGTCTCACTTCCTGCAAACTGGGTAGTGTGAGCAGTGATATAAAGGGTTCCCTCTGGTATGGTGTTACTCTTCTTCCACCAGGAATGGGCTGTAACGAATGCACCCACCCCACGTGCCAGCACTCTCTTAGCATGCTTGGGATTGGGCAGTGTGTTGAATGTGAGAATGGGGTTCTGGTGCTGGACTCGACGTCGGGTCCCAAGTGGAAGATGGCGTGCAACAAATGCAATGTGATCGTGCACTTCTTTGAGAACGCCCACAAAGTCCGGGTGTCACCGGACACCTGCGACCTGTGTGATGCAGCCCTCGTGGATGTGGATTTTAACAAAGCCAAATCTCCTCTGCCCGGTGATGAGACCCAGCATTCAGGCTGCGTGTTCTGTGATCCTGTGTTTCAAGATCTGGTGGAGCTGAAACACGCGGCCATGAGGCACCCGATGCACCGCGGGGGACAAGGAAAAAGGCAAGGTCGAGGAAGAGGTAAAGGCCGGAGGCCAGGAGGAAGACTCAATCCAAAGAAACCCAAGGACAAAATGGCAGCTCTGGCTGCTTACTTTGTATAATGGCCACACAACAGACAAATAAACTTCTTATTAAAAATTGTTTCCTTTTAAGTTCATTTTTAAGTAGTTTTGATCTTCACTGCTTTCCTGCTCTTAGAAAAGTTAAACACTTTAGATTGTTGTACCTAGATTTAATCACAAAACAAATTCTTCTGGATAATCAGTAAGTGATCAAAAAAGCCTTTAAACTTGTGATTGGAATTCATTGATCCAAGCAGAGCTTGCAAACAGTAGGGAGACTTGAGAAGTCTACGTAGACTGTTACCTGTGGCTTATAGAAAGGAAATGAAATTGCCCTTCTCTGTCATTTCTGGGTCCTCTGTCCACCATACGAGCACCAGGAACCCAAGAGCTGAGTCAGATCGGTGTTACGCTGCTGTGGGCTGTCGGTGAGGAATGAGACTGGTTTCATCTGACTTTGAATCTTCAAAAATAATAAATGATTAGTAGCTGTCAAATTTTTAAATTACATCTGCTGTAGCAGGAGCACTACTTCAACTCTGTCACGGTGCTGCATAAGTGAATAATGCCCAGAGGCACAGCAAAGGGGGATTGTAAAGGTGAAGGGAGAAGTCTGCATTGAACAGTGATTCCCAAATTATGATCTGTGCAACCAAGTTAGTCTGTTTTGGTCCTGTTAAGTGAGACCTCCTCCTGCTGCTGGAGGTCAGCCCAAGTACCCACGCTCTTCTGTCTGTTGACATACCCGCTCAGATGCGGGGAGGCCGTGGCAGGGGAGAGGCTGTGGGGTGCCAGAGGTGCAGCAGGCGGGCTGGCATCTCCAGTCAGGGAGGGAATGTGGAGGTGATGAGTGCTTTGATGCTATGTATTTGTAGAAACATTTGTATTCCTGGGATTGCTTTAAAAGGTATGAGACTGTAAGGAACTTCTTGGAATGATGAAGTCCCTGAAGATGTTTCTCTAACATTAAGGTGAGCACTGCATCTCTCGTGTCTATGGTTCTTACTGGAAAAAAAGAAAGGAATTGTGGCTTATGAAAGAAATCTCGTCTACTTTCAGTTTATATTCCATGGGAAAAGCTCTGGTAAAAGCTTTTATTATTTAGGAAGTTACCTGAGATGGGTTTGGCTCCCACAGCTGATGAAAAAATGAATTCCTCTGTATGAGGTGGCTGCACCCTCCCTGGGGCACAGGCTCTGGGCTCTGTCCTACTTCCCTCTGGAGGACACTGTTGCCCGTCTGTCCGTCCTGGGGCAGGGTCTCTGGACTCTGTCCCGCTGCTCACTGAAGGCCACTGCTGAATGTCTGTGCATCCCGGGGCGGGGGCTCCAAGCTCTGTCCCGCTGCCCTCGGGAGCACACCGCTGTCTATCCATCCCGGGGCCGAGGCTCTGGGCTTTGTCCTGCCACCCTCGGGAGGATACTGCCGTCCGTCCATCTGTCCGTCCCGGGACAGGGGTTTCAGGCTATTCTGCTGCCCTCGGGAGGACACAGCCGTCTGTCCCAGGACAGGGGCTCCGGGCTCCGTCCCGCTGCCCTCTGGAGGACCCTGCTGTCTGTCTGTCTGTTTGTCCCGCTGCTCTCGGGCGTACACTGCTGTCTGTCTGTCTGTCTGTCCGTCCCGGGGCAGAGGCTCTCGGCTCTGTCCCGTTGCTCTCGGGCTTACACTGCTGTCTGTCTGTCTGTCTGTCTGTCCCAGGACAGCAGCTCCGGGCCCCGTCCCGCTGTCCTCAGGCGGTCACCGCTCTCTGTCTGTCTGTCTGTCTGTCCGTCCGCTCGTGCCGCCCCCGCCCCGCCCCCCGCGGGGCCACGTGGCCGCTCCCGGGCCCCGCCCCGCCCCCCCGCCCCGCGCGCCCCTTAAAGGCGCCGTCCCCACCGCCCGGCCCGGCCCGGCCCCTCCGCCCGTGCCCCGGCGCCCGCTCCCGGCCCGCCATGGCGCTGGAGGCGGACGGGGCTCCTCTCGCCTCTTTCCTCAGGGACTTCCCGTCAGCGCTGGGCCCGGGGGAGCCGCTGCCGTGGGGCTGCGCGGCCAGCGGCGCCCTCAGCGAGGCCGAGGTGCCGGGCGCGCTGGCCGAGCTGGCGCGGAGCCTGCTGGGCGGCAGGTGGGGGCGCGGGGGCGGCCTCGGCGGGGCGGGGGACGCGGGAGGGAGGGAAGGAGGGGGGGGGCGGGACCGGGACCCCGCGCGGGGGGCGCGGGGGGTGGCAGGCAGTGCCCCCCTCGCGGGGCGCCGAGGGGAGCGGGGGCCGCTCGGTGCCCTCGGCGCGGGCGGAGAGGAGGCGGAGGGGGGCTGAGAGGGGCGGGGTGGTGCCGGGCGGTGCCCCCGTGCCGGGGACGCTGAGGGGAGCGATGCCCCCCTTGCAGAGGGGGCGCTGAGGGGCGGTGCGGTGCGGTGCTCCCCGGTGCCGTGCCTGAGGGGAACGGTGCGGTGCCGCCGCCCGGGGGGACGCTGAGGGTGGTCGCTTTTAATTTGTTTCTCTCCCCTCTCTTAAATGTTTTTGAGAATATTCTCCTCCCAGCTGGGCTTTCCACGGCACTCCCGCCACGGGCCTCCTGCCGAGGTCTGCACCTCTGTAGTAATGTTTGTGTGCACTCAGAAATATTTCTCTCCCACTCGTGGTACCCGTGAGAGGTTGAATTACGCTCCTGTAATTAGCGTGATAGGGCGATTCCTGTGGTGAAGTGCCAATAGATGGAATTCAGATCCCTAAGGGCACCTGTGTGGATCTGCTTGGAAGTCTGGGGAAGGAGGGAGTCAGGGAGCTGCCCTCCGCCTTGCCGGGCTGTCAGGTGTAAGAAGCAACCCGGCTAGGAAAGTATTCCCCACCTTTGTTGCTTTTCCCAGCCCTCTGGAGCTGTCCTGGTGAGCAGAACGTGCCTGTGTGGCTCTGACAAAGCTGATGTTTTCTCAGACCTTCACGAATGTAATTACAACATGCTGGAAACCACCGCTTTTCTTCCAGTGATGTTTCTGTCATCCCCTGATTTCAGGAGAGATGTCTTACAGCCTTCATTCTTATCAGTTTAGACTTTCTCTTTCATGGTGCTGAGAGTTTGGATGTGAATGGCTTGCTTTGGCAAGTTAGTTGCTTCACCAAGAACACATTGTCTTCCCCTGACCTCGTCTCTCCTCGTGTCTTCTCACTGGAGCGCTGCACGGGTAGGGCCTGCCTCTTCTAGGTTTTACAGAGTTCCTGCCACGGTCTGCTTCATTTGGCTGTTTGTTATTGGAAGGGGTGAGAACAGATTGTAGATGATCTGAAAATATCAAAGTGGAGAGCTAACTTTGTGCTGTGATGTTGGGGATAACCAGTGCGGAACAGGGAGTCAAAGGAGGCTGGTTCTGTGTAGGTATGTGCTGAATGTTATCTGGTTACTAGACAAATGTGATAAAGAGCTAGAAAACAGGGTTTGAATTACTTGTCTCTCTATGTACCATCTGGTGAGTTTATGCATGCTGAATTGTTGTTGAAAGTGTTTAGGTGGGTTTTTTTAGGTACTTAAATAGCCTTAAAAAATCATGTTAATTTTGTGCTTTGTATTGCATAGATGCTCCTGGACATAACATCATTCAGTTAAATGGTGTGCCTAAACCTGAAGATGAGAAATGCATACAAAATTGAGGTGTTTAGTTGAAAAAGACCCAGCTGATCATTGTGTTACTTTGACTAAATTGCTCTTGAACAAAACACAGCTGTTGCTTTCCTAAAAGAGGCTGTAAATTCATTGCGTGCACTGAATCTTTGAACTCTTTGGAGCAAGAGTGGTTCTGGATGAGCGCTTTGAAGAACAGAGGAATGCCAGTCTTGAACACATACTTGTCATGTGGCCTCTGGCAACCCATCTGCCACATGGGCCAGGCTGTTCTTGAGGGGAAGGTAGAGATATGGGTTAGGTTCTTCAAACAGTACTGATTTTTAAAGCAGCATTTCTGAGTATCATATCTGCTAATATTCTGTTGTTCTCTAGTGGGCATATTAACAAGTGGAAGCAGAGAGAGGGTACTGCTTTTGCAATGCTTTACTCTCACCTGACAGTTCTGGTGTTTACACAGAAAGGAGCCTGCCCTGTCAGAGCTGCGTTTTTCACATACCTGCCCTGCAGCCAGTTCTGATGAGACAGCCTGCTTTGTGTTGCTCCTCAAGTTCCCACCTGGCAAGAAAAGAAAAGAAAATAAAGGGAGGGAAAGATAGCTAAAGAAAGCAAAGCAGAAAAAAGATGCAGCAATCTACTTATTTATGTATTCCACAAAATATACTTGGAAAACAGAAAATACATAAGGAAAGTGTTTTTACAAATTCTCGTGGCTGCCTGCAGGCAAAAGAGTGAAGCAGTTGTGTGTGAAGCCGTGGTGTGCTCGTGCATAGTGTAGCATACCTGAAGTGTCAAGTGCGACGTTAACAGAAAATGTAGAGCTCGGGTTTGGGCTCCTGTGACAAAGAGAAACCATTTTGCAATCACAAGAAGGCTGCAGTTTCCTGTAGTGTAGTCCATGTTCTTGGATGTGGAGGGCAAGACTGGTAGAACCCAAGGCCAAGACAGGAATCTGGTATTTTGAAAGTGCAGGCCCTTGTCTCATAATCCATGTAATTAAGGACCAAAACTAAAGTCTCTGATTATGTGATAAATTGCCAAACACTATGCTTTCTTTCCCATAGTCCCAGGTTTGCTGCAGGTCAGCTCAAAATGCAGTTTTGAAGGTTAAATAAACTTTTCAATTGATCTGAATCCCCCAAATCCTCCATAAAATAGAATAGGGAATGTAAGGAAACTGGAGAAAGAAGGATGCTAAAGGTTTTAAGAGAAGGAAAAATAAGGGGGGGGGGAGACAAGACATTTAATGTTTGTGTAAAAATTGTTGAAGATGCAAGAGATGATGCCAGAGGAGGAAGCGAGTTCGCAAGAGGTCACTGCAGCTCAGATGCAGTGATTTGTTGTTGCAGGCTAATGCAATAGCATCCCAAACCCTCAGATGGAAACTCAGTGGAAAATATGCACATTCAGATATTACTATGTCAATATAACTGGGTTTAAGACTGGGAAGATGTTATTGGATGCACCTTGTTGACTTCTGGCATTGATGCTTGTTCTGTATTTCCTCACTCTGAGACTTCTCTATGACTCCAGCGTCACAGAACGTTTTACACAGTGATTAGTAATGATGAAGGGTTTCTCTGTAAATCATAGTGTTATTGGGAATCGAGTTTGGCTCATAGTTGTGCAGTTTTGCTTCTCATTTCTGCCTTGTTGGGTACTTCATTCACACCCACAAAGATGTGTGGGTCATGCCTCAAGGGCCCCAAGCCATTAAAGATCCAGCAATATCCTTAGCTCATGAGACAACATATAGTGATGTTTAGTTTATCCTTCCTGTTGCTTGGAGGTGTGAACCTTTGAGCCTTTGCAGGGAGAAACAGTCTTCCTCCACCGCCAATCAGGATTGATGTTGAGAAGAGAATGGAGTAAGAAGTAAGGTTTATTAGATCCAATGAGGAGTTTCTATATGCTGTTGCTTTTCTAAGGCTGCACACATCTCATACCTGGAAGCAATTGGATGTCTCAGGATAACCCCTTGGATGTCTTTACTAAACTAAAATGAATTATTTTAACAGTCCTCTGCAGAAGCAGCTAGCGTGGCCAAACACGAGGTAACACAGCCAAATACTTTCTGTTCTGGCAGGACTTGTGCTTAAATCACTAATCTGTTGAAGCTTTGTAGGTGTTGCTACTTTGAATAACTTATTTAAATCAGTGGCACTGCCTGCCTTGTATGAAGCTAAATACATACATAAAATTCTGAAGAATTGGGGCAGGCTTAAGTAAACTTATTTTGCAGAATTTTAATTAACATACACTTCTGGGTAAGAGCTGTGTGTTCCGACAGTATGGAAATGGGTCAATGTGAATGAAGAATCCATTAGTGACTTCCAAAGCTTTAGAAATGTACCTGGCATTTTATAAAACTAACTTGTGCTGAAACAGAGCAGGAGATGGAATCAGACTCCCAAGTAGAGAAATTTGTCCTTTCCCTCAATGGGAGCTGAAACTCACATGGCCGTCCTGTGACATAGCCAAAGAACAATGTGAAATTCCAGCAGCCTTCCTGTTTGAGGAGACTTTACTACAATAACAGTTGGGAGACTGCGGCTTCCTCTCTTGCCCCCTCCCAAACGATTCGCTCTGTTGCATCAGCATCCTGTTTTGTGGTGTTGTGTTTTACACTGTAGTGCTTGTACCCAAGGTGTGGCCCTGGCATCTCTATTTGCAGTATTTCCCTGCTTTTCAATTAGCTAGTTCAGCAATTCTTATATTTTGGTGTTTTCATGTGATGTTATTGTGAAAAGAGGAAAAAAATAATCTTATCTTGCCTCTGATTTACCCAATGTCGTCTTAGAACTCCCTTTAGTCCTTTCCACTGTGAAAACTACTAATGCTTTGTCTACTGTGACATAAAACTTTCTGCCTTGTTCCTAATTTGTGCCATTTGGTGGATTTTACTGTAACACACTAATACCTCTTGTCGCTAGGATCATGTTTACAGGATCAGTGATCCGTTCGCTTCAGATGAGAAAGTGAATTTCTTGTGTGACTGTGAGCAAACAAACTTTCTAGTTTTCATGGGACCAGCGGTGTGTGGTAGTGAAAGCAAGCGTGGGATTGGCAGAACCAGCCCGCTCTTTCAGGAACACCTGCGTTCTGGTTTATGATTAATTATGTTAGAATTGGAAGCCTTGATAAAGTTAACGCACCAGGGGAATGTGGTGCTTCTGCTGTTTACTAATTAATTTAGCAAATGGTTTACAAAGCACTCTGATAGTTTTGAGTGGACAAGACTGGCTTGTGTTCTTTTGCATGTGTTTGTCCACTGCCTCTCCTGAAGCTGGCGGCAGGATGATCCATAGCTGGAGAGAAAGGTTGTGCTGCTCACATTGCTTGTGTGTCTGGGCAGTAAAGTCTTTGTCAGTTTTGACCTGCCTCCAACAGTATAGAGAGACTGAACAAGCTGTTAATTTGGTAATAAATAAATTGCTTTTCGGAATACATTTCTTAATTTACGGTTGCCAGGGAGTTTTCCTTGTTACGAGATACTCTTAATAGCAATTCTGGGATAGAATCACTTTGCCTTTAGAAAGAAGTGCATGTGTGGAGACACCTGCAATACAAGGAAGAAAAACTTGATGAATGGCTGAAAGAAGGATCAAATCTCTGATAATGAGGAAACTTTTAGGGCTGGCTTGCTGGTCTTTAAATCAGTTGCTTTGGTTCTGCTTGGAAAACTGAAATTGTCTTTCTTTAGAACTTGCATGTTTTGCTCTTGTGATTTGTGTGAAACACTGTTTCTGTTGCTGTTTGAATTGGACATCAAGATAAATACTTGCTTTTGAAACAATTGGTTTAGGGCTTAACTGAAAAGTGGCTTTTGTGGAATTAAGCCTCTCCTGTGCTGTGTGGTTTTTCTTCCTGCTGAGAATGAAATGGAAGTAGCAAGTGTCTCTCCATTGCACATTTTCTGTACAAACTGTTCAATGATGACTGAAGGGCCTCAACAGATGGGATTCTGGATTCTAAAGCTGCTGCTTCTGGTAATTTCAGAAGGAAATCTGGAAGAAACTGCTGCATGTAAAGATGGAAACATAAAAGGTTAAAATTCCGTGTGTGGCATTGTTTATCTATCTGTTTGATTCCATCTTGTTCATATTCTGCAAAGACGTGATGTCACTAACATCAGAAGCACCTTCCTGTGCATTGTAGGATGTCAGGTGTTCTCTCCTTGATGGATACGTATTTGTACTTTTCTGGGCACCATCACCTGGAACTGTGGGTGCTGCTGTGGTAAATGCTTAGAGCTGCTTGAATGGAAACATTCTGTAGTTGATTATAAGAATAAAAAGGGAGTAGGGAAATAAAAGTAGCAGATTGGGGTGAAAATACTGAATATAAGCAGCTTTTGTGACCTGCCGTTATTTTGGCAGTTTGAGAGGATCTTTCACTTAGTAGAGAACTGCCAGCATTTGCAGATTGTACTAAAGATGCTTTGCTGATGTAGCTGTAACGTGCTTGAAATGGGCACAGAGTCTGCAGTGACCAACTTTGCTCTGATCTTACGGTGGGACAGAGCCTGTGGAGCGAGTGAGTGCAAAATGCATCTTCCCTCAACAGAATTCAGCTGCAGCTGACATGCTGGGAGCTTTTGTGAGCAGATAGAGCACCTCTTTGTTCTCCAACTTACGCTTATGTACAGATATGCACACTCTGAAGGGAAAAGAGGATCGTATGGTGGTGCTCTGGCCTGCAGTACCACTGCTGTCTTGTTGCCATGACTTTGGTAATAATGCCAAGAAAGAATATAATGTAACTTTTTTCTTTTGTAATTTGAAGGATGACAGGGGATCAACAATGTGGCCGATACGGTTAGCAATCCCTTGTGGTTCTCTTCATCCAAACACATATTTCTGAGGGAGGATGTGCCTGTTTGGGGCAGTGGGGTGTGAATTATTTTCCCTCAAAAAAAAGTAAATAAAAATTCAGAAGGCTTTGTCTAAACACTGGATGTTGGGGATGTCCTAGGGAGGCTTTGTGCCGCGCTCCACCAGCTCACACAGGGCTTGCTTCACTCAGCTCCCAGTGCTGTGCAGCAGCTGTTTGGAGTCTGCTGTCTGCTGCACTCCTCTGCTTTCACAAAGCTGCTGAAAGCTGTGGGCACAGAGCTCAGCAGAAAGTCTGTCATCTGGATTCAAGCCTTTGAAAAAAGTGCATTATAGATGAGGCTCTGGATGAGATATGTTGGCCAGAGCACAGATGCTCTGGATGCTTCGCCTGTGGCTATAAAGCTGTTTACCAGAGACTTCTTCATGCACCTTCTTAAATGGGAGGGGAATGGAGGTGGGGGCACATTTGAACTGGTGACTTTTTTTGCAGGACTTCCCAGAACAGGACTGGGGATTTAACGGCCCAAATAAGAAGTGGTCTTTCTAGGGTGTCTGTGTCCTGAGGGAACTTGTGTATATTCCCTCTTTTCTTTCTGAGGGCCTGTATCTAAGGGGGCAATAACAGCCTTGGGATGGATCTGACATAACACTGTGGTTGTGTTGGCACAACAGTGGGTCATTTAAAATGGAGAACTAAATTGTATTGCAGAAGAGAAACAAGGTGAACTAGAAGTAAGTTCTGTTCTGTAACTCATGCCAAATCTAAACTATGCCCAATGTCATAATTGCTTTCTGCTTTGGTGTGTAACACTGTTTTGGCCCACAGGTATGAATATCAGCAGAAGCCTTGTACAGCTGCTTTAACAAGACTGTCCGTGTCCAGTTGTCCAGAATCTTTAAGGAGGAGGATGGCATAGAAATCTGAGTTCTTTATTGCTTTACTCTTTAACTTGTGACTTTTATCTATGCTCAGATTTTTAAAATGAGGCTTGTGACTGGAGGATACAAACTCCATGCTCCGGTCACTGGTGGTAGGACTTTAGCTGGCAGTGAAGCTGCAGTGCTTCATCTGTGCTGTTACAACATGCCTTAATTCTTTTTTTGGTATTTTTATTGTGTTTGAAACACACCCTTTTTGTTAGCAAAGAAATAGCCCATAGCAAAGAAATTCTAATTCTGTTTACTACTAGCCCGTGTAGGCTGCGGCTGGGTAATTAGTGTTGCATGTGTCATTGAAAGGGGCTGACACATGGTTCTTCTCAGACTTGATGAAGAGAAGGTAACAAACTTTCCACCTCATGCACCCCCACCAGCTTCGCTCTTCTTCCAAACACAGTTGTTTTCCCACTTAGGGAACAGCTACAGTATTTCTTCTGGTTCATGAAGATTGAATTGTGCTTGGTTTCAGCCTGTCAGCAGGGTGTCTTGGGCTGCTTTGAAAGGAAGGTTTTGACAAGAAGTGACGTTCCTCTTCGCTTACAGAGAAGGTCTGAAGCCTGTTGTGGTAACTCCAGTGGGCTTCTACTTTTATGCTGGTTGCCATAGGTACTGTGCCTGCTTCCAAATACTCTCTAGCCCAGTGAGACCTTGTGGCTCTCAACTAAAGAAGCAGTTCTTTCTCTTCTTCAGTTATATGTTAAATTAACTCTTGAAGACTCTGATTTAGAGGATGAAATTAGAACCAGTAAACATCTAAACTGAATGGCAGATGCCATTGCCTTAGAGCTCCGTTTGCTTGAGCTTGAGGAAGAAACAGGCTTACCAGTATGGTAGTGCTAGTATTGAGTTTATAAAGTAAACAACAAATATATTCTGTTTGGAACTGAGTTTGAACTAAATAGGTGGGGTGATTTTACTTTATCTCTTGTCAGCATGTCAGAATCAACTGCTCAGTGTTGTTGCTGACTGCATAACAAGTAAACTCCTGATAAGCAATAATTTTCTTTGTATGGATTTGTGAAACTGGAGGTAGAGGAGGAGGAGGAAATGTATAGGAACTGAGGCTGAATGAAGCGTATCAATTCTGAGGAATGTCTGAATTTCCTTCCTAGGAAATGGGTGGCAGCTGGAAAAAGCTGAAGGATGTGACATAGTAGCTCATAAACCTTTTCTTTGTTACAGGCATCCTGTTAGCAGAGGTTTACACTGGACTGACGAATTACAGCACTTAGTATATTGCCTTTTATTTAAGTTTCTTTTCAGGGACTCAGTTCAGCAAGTCAGGGCCCTGGAAAGCAGAAGCCTACCGAGTTTAAAATCAAAGCATTAAGCCCTCTTCTGATGCTGATTGGAAACCCAGGCTAGATTTGGATTTTTCCTCCAGCATAGCAGATAAAATCTGAATATGACTGAAGCTGTGTCTGTCACCGTTTAATGTCACCCATTTAAATACATAGCTGTTTCAGCTAATATTTTTCATCTCTGTTCTTAGAGTTGAAACCTTGTTTAACTAAAGCTTCTGACTTTCAGCAGCATCATCTACACATCTGACATTTTTTTGTGTAGCTTGTATTTACAGATTCCTTTCTTTTCCACCTCTACAAACACAAATGGGAAGCAGAACTTTTTGAGGACGTTTGCCATATCTGTTTAAGATGTATTTCTTGCCTGACCTTTTAAAAAGGTTGTCTGTTAGTGTCAGAGTGATTATAAGCAGGCATTGTTAACTTTTAGCTTGGGTAGGAGAGGAACTGACTACCCCAAACATATTGGCCTTAAAAAAGAAATAAAAAACCCATTTCTGGCTTCCCTTGGTGTGAACTGGCTGCAGCTAGCACTGAAAGGGCTGCAAACACGTTGCCATCTATTTGAAGTACCAAGATGACTCATTAAAGTAGGCCATCACAGCTACAGAATACGTAGCATAAAACACGCTTCTGTTTGCAGCCTGCTGACTAACACAATGCTTTCTGTTTGCTGCCACAGGAGGTACTTGCGCACGGCTGTGAGGATATGACAAGGCCTCTCTTTCAGAAGCACAATGGCAAAATGCATTTCAGCTTGTTGTCATTGGAATCTAAAACCTCATGGTCTTCCCTCCCCCCAGCTCTGCTGTACGCACAGAAGCAGTCATCTCTTGAACCTCTGCAGAGACCAGTTGTTTCCACCATTTCTCACTCTGCAGCCAATGGTTTTATGCAGGACTTTCTAAATATTACCTGGCAAAATAAAGTGGTGCCTTAATACATTATTTGCTTTGGTTGAATAATTTGACACTTTGTGGGTACCAAGCACTCCATGAACAACAGCTAAATGCTTTTTATGGATGTCTGCATTTATTCTTCATTGTGCTCATAGAAAATGTCTGGAATGTGTGTTATGTACTGTAGTTGCCAGTGCCTGCCATGGGAGTGTAACAGTTATTTTCTAGTAGCCCCATTTTAAAGTTGAATGGGAAAGTTTATTAATTTACAGATTCAAAAGCAGTAAAGCAAGTACATGGTTCCTATAAAGCATATGGCTTGCATAAAGCATTGAGTCAAAAGGAGAGGGTGCGTTGATCATGTGGCAGTATTGTCTTCTAGATGCTTACCTGAAAGCTTCAGCCGAATCAAAAGTCTTGGAGTCTTTTCTTAGCCCGTTTTCCAGTGCCAACTCTTTGCGCCTTCTTTCTGGGTGTTTTCTTTGGGGATCTTCCAGTTGGGAGAAACTGAGTGTTAAAGGACAGTAGGTTAGTAGTGGGCATGGCTTTTCTTGTGGAGGAAAGGGAACTAGAGTCTTAAGTTAATATTTTTGGAGATTTGTGTGTGCCACGAAGCAGAGATCTTGATATTATCTGTAGTGAGATAATTAACTGTAAGCAAGATATGTTGTGTAATGAGTAGAAACAAAATGTTTGCATTCAGAGGCTGGAATTGAAGGTAGCAGTTCCCATCAGAGAGCTCAAGAGAAGGAGGTACCATCTGTGACTGGAGTGTGAGGCAACAGTTTGAAAACATGATTCATATGCTCCTTCCTCTTTGCATTCGTGAGAAAGGAGTTGTCTAACTGAGGATCTTACTAAAGATTTATATGGATAAATATTGAACATATGATTTCTTCTACTAGTTCACTAACGCAGTGGGAATTATTGGTTGTTTGTAATGCTTTCTAATTCTGAGGTCACCAGTCATGAACAGTGAGGCTGTAGCTCAATATAAACTAATGTGGTCTGTTTTATTTTCCTTTCCTTTTCCTACCAGCAGAGGTGTTTCGCCACTTCTTGCAGCATCACTGATCCATGCTGCAGTTGATGAAGTTCTCCGAACAGACTTGACTGAATTTAAGCAGGAAAGTGTGGAAACAGAGGCAGAAGGAGATGAGGAAAGGTTCACCTGTAAGTATGCTGTTTTCCTTCTGTGGTTTTCCCAGAGGCTGTCTGTTGGAAGAGTTCAGTGTTTTGAAATGTTTCCCAGAATATTTGGTTAGGCTGTCTGGCAAGCGGCAGTGAACAGAGCTGTATTTGCTCCTGCTGGGTATCTGTGGGATGAAAGGTAGCTGTGCTAGTTTTGTAGGCAAGATGCAAACATGGTGTCTGGAGTCCTGACTGGAAAGGGAAGAGTTTCTTTTCACCAGAAAAATTAATGACTGTGTCCACTGTGCTTCCTGGACTGAACTAGTTAGGAATTTTTCTTTTCCTCATTGGATAATTTCCCTTAAATTGAACTGATTCAGTTCGTATTGCAAGCTGATAACCTCATATATTTTTGAAGTGCCCTCTTCTCTTTGGTAGCCTGACCTCAGCTGATTAGACCTATGGTTTGACATTGGCATCATCACAATTGCTATTGTGCAGCCACGCTGACACCTTAAACTCATCCATATAATCCATCTTGGCTTTCTCTGATTCTGCGACCTGTGGCTCTCCACAACCTGAACATCTTGAAACTCCAGATCTTTCTCTTGGCAAGTTTCTTAATAGACTCTGTGTTTATTGACTCTTTCTTCTCTCCTCACCTTTCCCCATAAAGATGGGATGCTGAGGGACGTAGAACCTGATGTGTGTGTCTGCTGCTTGAAGCCTGTGTTTTACCCTGTCTGAGTTAATTGGGGAGAGAACAGACCTTGGTGAACCGGGTGCAGGGATTGAGTGTTGTATCACAGATGGTCCTACTGCACTCACATGCTTCACCAAACATTCAGTTCCAATGCCAAGAATGTAAATGAAACAAGGTGCAGGCAGAGTCAAAGATAAAAATGGAGGAGAGAGATGTCTTAGGCAAATTAGTTTATCCTGTAAGGGGAACTACTCACCCTTCAGTTTCCCTGGGATGACTTGAAAGGTGGCTCAGCATGCCCCAGAGGATGCTTCTCCAAGTAGAGCTCTAGTAATGGCCAGGATGCAACGTCTTTCCTGAAGCCTAATTCAGTATTCACCTACAAGTCTGAAACAGCAGGAGGGAGAACACATTTAATTAAGTCTTGCTGCACCCTGAATATTTCATACTTTACCCTAGTATTTGTAGCTTCCATATGTCTGGAGAGATTTAGCAAGTTTCCAGCACTTTGCTTGGGGAGAGTTGGCTTCCCATCAGCTTGACTGGGTTCTAAACTACAGGGCGTGGCTCTGCTCCTCCAGCACAGGGCGAAATGATTCCACAGTCAATATTCAGGGCAATGTGAGCAGTGGATGTGGGACACGGGCAAACCCGCCACCTCTCTGTTCTGTTGTGTCTGTTGGTCTGGGAGCAATCACATAAACTTCAGTGCAACTGACCTAACCTAGAGCAGGTCTCTGCCTGGGCTGAGCAGCTGGCAATTAGAGTTTTGAGTGATGATATCACTGCAACTGTAAGATAATAAGGAAATGCAGGCAGCAGTGCTATGACTGTGTGTAGGGGCAGCTGAAGGACATCAAGGTACTGATCTTCCAGAACTATCAGCTCTGTATTATGTTTGCAGCAATGACCGTAAGGCATGTGGTAAGATGTAACGTTGTCCAAAGTGATAGAAAAGCATCTTTCTTATTGTTTGCCTTAGATCAGAGAGAATTGCATGTTGCTGCATTGTGGCTTTGTTCTCCAGTAGTGTATCTTCACTTGCTATCACTCAGCCTTTTTAGGAAAATAAGGAACAGCATATTGCAACCCCCATATGATAATTACGTAGGTTTTCAGCACAAATGTTTCACAAAGCAGCTGGACACTGGTCATCAGAGCATCTTGCAGTCACTCTGCTGGGGACTCTTCATTCTCTCCTAAGTATTTATCTTTGAGGTGAACTGCAGCAGTAATATAAGATGTCAAGTGCTGTGCATTTGTGAGCCTAGGATTATAATTTCCAGTTCTGGGTTTTATGAAAATCTTAGATCTGTGGACCTTCATTTAGTGAAGGGTAGGAAACTAATATTTACCAGCAGTGAGTAATGACGAACTTGATAGGGCAGGGACGTTTCTTGGTCACAAGCATCTTGTGTCTCTGGAATCCTGTATGGTTATTTTGTACTGGTGAAATTTGCACGATAATTCGTGCTGCTGTTTTACTCTAAAGGACATGAAGATTCAGGATTGGAGTCTGCTTTTAAGATATAACAGGCAAAGTCAGAGAATCCTGGGATGAGTTCCATCTTGAGCTAGTTCAGTTTCCGTTCTCTCTCACTACTCCTTGTTGACAGACATCCCAGAAACTTCCCTGTTCTGATTATTGAAATCTTTAATTTCCATCTTACATATTCCTGTCCATTTTATGGGTTTGTTTTTGTGTTACCATTGTCATTTAGATCAAATCACTATTCACTCTTTCCCTATCAAACATTATGGGAACTTGCTTGCTGTTCAGGTACCTGCATTGCCTAATATCAGCAAGGAATATCTACTTCAGAAGCATGAATTTCTCTGCACATTTGGAATGTACTTGCTTTCTTTGTCTTACGACTGCTGTTACATCACTTTAACTGTACAACTAGGAAGAAAGATGTTCCTTATGCTACAGCACAGGATGGACTCTCTCTCACTGTATTGCAGTAATAACTGTCCAGCAAAAAGCATTCTTGGAATGAAAGAGAAGTGACTGTCAAAGCAAGGTGTGTATGTGTGTCTGTGTGAGTACCGCTGTGTGACGCAGAGTACTGCAGAAGAATTTCTGATGTGAAGGTGCTAAACTCTATGTCAGGTTTCACAAGCTTAATGTTTAAACAGTGATGCATGTCCAAGTCTGCTGGTCAATATTAGTAAAGACAGTTATGAATATGTAAACTAACAGCTGTAGACAAGGCTGTTTAAGATGCTGTCCTATTTAATTATATTTGTATATGGAATGACTTAATATTCGAAATCTTTAATATCATCCCTGTTCACACCTGCATATTAAGCAAACCAAAAGTAATTTTGGCTAATGTGTAGTGACTGCTAATCAAAGATTTGTGTTTAAATTTAAGATTTCAATTCTCCAGGCCCAGAGATGCATCAGAAATGGCCATCTGGTGTTGCTGAGAAAAAGAAATGCTTGAGAACCAGGAGTATAAAAAGGAACTCTGAGGAAGTTTTAATGCTAGCAGGAGTCAGGATAAAAACAAAACAGGAAAGATAACCCATGCACTGCAGGTCTTTAGGAAGCATATCAGTGACCAGCAAATTATTTTTGCTGTATAGATGATTGCTTCAATGCTTTTTGAAGTTAGTTGATTTAGCATTGAGGCAGAGTTCTCACTCAAATAATAAAACTTTAAATTATTACCTATGCTGAGAGAGACTGCATTGCAAAGCTAGACACAATGCCAAACACCAAACCATTCAGTCTGATGAACAATAAGTTTGGATTAATTGATCTTTGGGACCTATCCAGAAAAGGATTTGAATGTCTGGCTGGAGCTTTTCACACTATGCCCAATGGGTGTTCACGGTTCTGCTCTGTAATGACAAAGCAGGAAAGTGGCGGAAGTGTTCTTCTGTCCCTCCAGCTCCTACAACCATGTGTGTTTGCAGACGTAAAGACAACAGCTTAAAATGCTAATCTGTTCAGCTCAACTATGAGTTGAGCTATTGACCTCAGCAAAACATTCTCAGACTTGCTTATTGTGTTGGTGAAAGCGGTTCAGTAGGACAGAACCTGACCCAAAGCCAGGCTGAGGCTTTTTCAACCCTTAGGTGCCGGACAACAGCAATTTTTTGTATCTCAAAGGCTGTTCTACCTGCTTGATTATTTCCTTTTATTAGGGAGGTGGGGTTGGATAGGGATATACACCTATCACTGGATCTTGTGCATATTACTTACATAATAATAACATTTATGTCTAATATGCCAGACTGATTTTTGGGTCCTTGTTTTGATCTTTGTAATGTAATTGCCTACGTGAGATGTCTCCATTTTGAAAGAGAGCCAGTAAGTAAAGAAGCTGCTGTTATCTTTAACGTTGTACTCTTTTACATTGCAACTTTCTCTCCATGTTATTTTCAGGAGCCCATTTTAATTATCTCAGAGCCTGTAAAGGCTGAGTGCTGCTTGTGTGTTTGTAGCTCTAAGGAAAGAAACTTGAAGGAAAGACAGGCCAAAAGACGGTCTAAGACAAAGTGTATTGTTTTGTCTTTTTGCTGCCAGTGCTGGATGGAGAGTCCTTGCAGCGCTGCTTCTTCAACAAGCTTCGGGACGTCTGCTCTGAGTGGCAGAAGCAGTTGCCACCACTGAGACCACTGAAACGGTTCCTGCTTGTTTCCATCCACGCCATCCGTAACGCTCGACGGAAAATGGAGGACCGCCACGTTCTGCTCCCGGAGTTCAATCAGCTGTTTGGGTTATCAGTAAGTCTGGACAAAATTGGGAAGGACACTTTGTTAGGTTTTCAGTGTTCCTGTGAACACAGTGACTAGTGGTGGAGGAGCTGCGAAATGGTAGGAATTTTCAGCTGCAAGTTATTTCTTACGTCTGTGCTGGAGCAAGGACTTACTGACTGAGATTGCTGAGGGCTCACTCCTGCCCTGATAATGAAGGGTCTTGTGACCCTGGTTTTCGTGTCATAAGTGATGCAGGGAGACACAAGTTCACCTAGTGCTGTGTTACTGGAGTCACAATGTTCCTGTGACAGAGGTGATAAGAAAAGGGGAGAGAACAGCAGTTGGACATGGACAAGTGCCAGTTAATGAAGCTGCAGCCAACTGTCTGTGGTTTCAATTCTAGATGATTTTCAAGGATATTAAATGACTAACACCAAACAGAGAAAAGTAATTCCCCTGCACAGTACCTATTTTCTCCATTTTGAACGTGGGTAAACTAACTTCCGTTGCCCTTACCTATGCAACATTGCATGGGAGAAAGCCCAGAATAAAGAATTTTTGCTTGCTGGTACCAGTCTGTGATCCATTTTGTTTTTGAAAACTGATGTGTCTTCCTCTCTCCCCCTCCCCGCAAAAGGATGACGTTGATCGCGCTTACTTTGCGGTATTTGACGGCCATGGTGGAGTGGATGCTGCCAATTATTCAGCAACCCATTTGCATGTCAATGTTGGGCTACACGAAGAAATTGTTAAGAATCCAGCTGAGGCCTTGAAATGCTCTTTCCAGAAGACAGATGAAATGTTTCTTTTCAAAGCCAAAAGAGAGGTGCGTGGGTAGAGATTAATTCCATTGTATTTAAATAACAGCGAGAACTGTTGGACTGCATGGTATTATCCAGAAAATTCTGGCAGTAGGGTTTCTTTGAATCACTGACTTCTTTATGAAATTATGCTACATATAAAAGTTTTCTTTGATCAACCAAGCTCAAGATGAGTGATTGAGAAGAAGCGTTAAGTTGTTTAAATGACCCTGACACACCAATTATTTGAGAGAAAGCTCTGATGCCTCTGCCAAAATAAAGCAGCCTTTAGATGTTCTGTTGTCCTACCTCTTACCTGTAAAAGAGGTTTCTTTCTTCTTGATAATACGGTCGCTGTATTCCTCTTTCTTGTCCCACCATTAATGTCACAAGTGGTTGTAAGAAGAAAAACGTGTTCTGTGATTTAAATCAGACTCCTTAGTTGCTTATTGATCAGCTTTGAGTCAAGTTGATATGATGAACATTCTTCAAATCTACATAATGGGAGAGAATGGTTTATTATATGCAGCTTAATGGGAACATGACTGTTACAGCAGTGACTGAATAGGGAAGTATCTGTTGTTAATAACTTCATTTCTGTCAAAAAAGAGGACCAGCATCTTCAAGAGGTCTGACTCTCACGGAATTTTGGAGAGTTAGGTTCCTTCCTTTGTTGACATCCTCATTGAAATACCCGGGTATAAGAGGATGGGTGTGGGGCAAGGTGTCTGTAGTCACAGGTGGTAGAGTGGGAAATGTGAAAGAGACGGGGCAGACCTGTGCGTGTTGGTACTCCTGAAATTCAGATCCTCTTCTGTGTGACTCTGGTAGGTCTTATTCTCCTAGAACGGTTTTAGAATTAATAGCAGGGAAGGAAGAACATAACAGAGACACTGTTAGCTATTTGCGTGTTAGAATATGCAAGTAGTTTATTTCAGATCTGTCTCATATCTTGTACATTTTTTTCACGTACCTGAGTTGTGATTTGCAGCTCTGCTGTGCTGCACTTAGGTGTGATTAAATCTAGATTTCCACTAGTGCCACGTGACCTCGCTGGGCTCGCTGCACGTTCAACTAACACAGCTGCTTTCTCCCGCAGAAGCTGCGGAGTGGTACCACGGGCGTATGTGCGTTGATTGTAGGGAACAAGCTACACATAGCATGGCTAGGGGACTCACAGGTAATGCTTGTGCAGCGAGGAAAAGCCGTGTCGTTAATGGAACCTCACAAACCAGAAAGAGAAGTAAGTCTGGCTTGTCTTTTTTTTTTCTCTTGTGTGTGTTGTCAGAATCGCTCCTCTGCCTTGCAAAGGTGATCCCTGCAACTGTGCCCTCTTGAAAGTACTGACGGTACTCGTAGTCCTGATTTCAGTTCCTGCTCACTGTCTTTTCAAAATCTGTAGTAATTAAACACTTTCACAGGATTTTTTTTGTGTGTGCAAATTTAAAAATGCCTGTTATAAAAATGAACTTATTGATTTGAAATTAATAGCTATTTAAAATGTTAGCATAATGCAAGTCTTCCATAATTTACAGTACTGTCATTCCAAAGCTAATGATAATCAAGTAGCCAAACTGGTTTAAAGTGTATTGCACCTCTATGTATTTTAAAAAACAAGGTATTTCATTACATGAAATTTGGTGGGGATTGAGTGAGTTTAGATAACATGGCACAAACCTTTACCTTCATAGCATGAGTATTTCTGATAACTGAAGTAGTTAAACGATGATCGATACAAATGCTATCATTGCTCTAGTTACCTTGTATTTTACTCCAAATATTTATGTATTTACCCAATTGCCATATGGGATGGGAGGAAGTGGCAGGCAGGGTACTCATCTAAATGGCAAAGAACATGATGAAATAAAAACTTAAGAATTCTGCTTTTTTTGTATACAAGCCATTGGTATGGTTGGGAAGAAGATTGGTTTTTTTTTCCAGTAATCTTAAGTGCAGCTTTCAGAGCTGGATTCTGATACCTGTGTTCGCTATATTCAGAGTATAAATACAGAAGCTGAAGTAGCTCTTGGTTTTGGGTTTTGTCTTTTTTCCCCTCTTTGATTGGATAACAACAAGGCCAGCTGGCTTTCAGTATAAAAATTGCATTCTGCTGTTTTTCAGGATGAGAGAGCACGTATTGAGACCCTGGGTGGTTGTGTAACCTATATGGACTGCTGGCGCGTTAATGGTACCCTGGCTGTTTCCAGAGCGATTGGTAAGATAAACCATCAGAATTAATACAGTTCAGATTAAATTTCATTCAAACACATCACTCGACACTGTGTGCTTAATGTAAATGGTGTTTTGTTCAGCATTAACCAAAGAGTAAACCACTCTTAACTGTCTTTACTGTAAGGCTGGCTTGCAGCTATATAGCTTGCATAGCTTGGAGCTCTATCATCTGACTGGTTTTACCATAAGTGTAGAATATTGTTTTATTTTACATACTGGTCACAACAGTCCTAATTCTTTTATACTTCTACATCTTTTGCTTCTTGTAAAAGTCTCTGACACTGCGGTGTTCTACAGCATCAGCTTAACAAACTACAGCTTAACAAACGTAGAGTACTTAATTTGTGAAAGTGGAGGAAGTGATAAATGTTCATCTAGCCTTATTTATGTGTCTGAATGTCTGCTTTGTATTTTTTCTGTCCCCTCTAATATTAATATATTTTTCTCCTGACTACAATTCTTAGGTCAGATTGCTGCATCCTCCTTCAAATCACATATATGCAGCAATTTAAGGCATTTTAATTGTAGTACTCTAGAATCTTATGAAATGAGGTTACTTTGCTACTTGCCAGTTAGGGCAAAAAGAGAAGAAACCCTGGGCAAGTAGAGTAGATAAATGTAATGTCTCTTATGTGTGAATAAAAGCAAATGATTGTAAATTTGTATAATACTGTTTGGATCAATAGCAACCTGTGTTTAATAAGTATGTCCATATGAATGTGCTGAACTAATGACAATGAGCAGATTCTTACAGCATTGTGCTGTATAGCTGGATAGCTAAGAAAAATCTTATTTTCATAGCATTCTGAAGGCTGTACAGGAGGCACCACTTGCAAAGTGAAGGCTTGACTATCTCCTTGCACAAATGTATTTCATAGAGAGAAAACTTCAGAATAATTTCTTTCCTTAGTTTCCCTGCAAAATTAGGAAAGAGACTTACTGGCTTTAGGTAGCTTCAAAGTGTTCTTAAAGAAATGAAGGCTGTCCATGCTTATTCCATAGCTTTTCACTGCTCTTGTCTGGCATCAGGTACCTCTGGAATATGATCTGTCTGTCCTTGAGGAGGGTAAAATCAGCTGGTGGGTGAAGAAGTAACTGTTTACGTTTGAAGTAATAGAGTCTGTGTTTTGATTGTTTGTCTTAGGTGACATGTGTCAGAAACCCTACATATCTGGTGATGCAGATGGGGATTCTTTTGATCTGACTGGTTCTGAAGATTACTTGCTCCTAGCCTGCGATGGGTTCTTTGACGCTGTCAAGCCAAGTGAGGTTGTAGACTTGGTCCAAGACCATTTAATGCAAACTAAAGGAGAGGGGCTCAAAGTGGCAGAAAGACTGGTGGCTGCTGCGAAGGAAAACGGATCCAGCGATAACATCACTGTTCTAGTGGTGTTCTTGAGGGATCCTCAAGACATCTTGGCAGACTCTCTCAGAGACCCTAAGAGCCTTGGGGCTGGTGAGGATGCTCGGAGCTCACCCTTTAATTTCCTCAGCTGTGAGGCAGAAGCCGCGCAGTGACAGAATCTGATTAATCAACGACATTCAAATAAGTTCACGTAAGGCACTGCTTTCCACTGAAGAAGCCTCTAATACAACAGGCAAAACGCATCCAGAAAAAAATGGATGGATGGACAAACAGAAAGGCAAGACTCCTTTCACTGAGTTCCCGTTTGTCTTTTCCTTCCCTCTCCCTTTAAAGAACGCTGAGCAGGCGTGGTGATCTGAACAGCTATTTTGTCTCTGGGAGCAGGTTTCTAAAGGCTGTTCTAGGGCTGCTGGTCACACCCCTCTGCCCTGGAAGTGGTAAGAAACCATAATGTGTATAAGCTAATGGGTGAGAGCACCCGTTTGTGAATTGTGAGTGAAAATCTAAATTAGCGCTTAAAAAGACTGCTGGATGTTGTGTTTAATTGTGATGTTACTTTGGAGATTGGGAGGAGAGAAGCTGTCACCATCACAGCAAAGCTTGTTACAGTGTGTGGTCTGTAGGAGCAGCCTGGGTGTGCGAGAGACTGGGTGACACTGTTATGCTGTGTAAGTTGCTTTTGGTTATACCAAAGATGGTATCACAAGAGTGATGCGGGCTCTTTATTCAAACAGAGACATTTAATTTTGTGCGTGGGGAGGAGAAAATGAAACTGAGTACTCCAGAAAGAGAGCAAGAAAGCTAACTAGAAATATGCCAAGTAAAGTGATACAAAATCAGCTGCTTTCTGGGATGCTCTGGTTTGTAAACTGGAAGCCAACATTTAACTGCACTGGATTATTTCTCCCCAACACACACACTTTATTGATTATCTGGGAACCTGAAGAGAAAGGACGTTAATTGTTGTATTTGAGAAAGACCTTTACAGTATGTATGCTCTAGCAGTTAAATATGCTCTGTTTCTGCCATTTTTTTGTGTACTATACAAATGAGAACTTTATTTTTATTCTAAATGTTTATTTGATTATTTGCTGAACTTTACAGTTGGAATTTTGCAGTGTTACTTTATTTTGTTGTGGTTTTTATTTAAAATAGATTTTTAGAGTGGCTCTGTCCTTATTATCTGGTTTTAAAAACTGACTACCCTGAAGTGCCTTAAATATTTCACCTGACGATTGCTGGCTTCCTGTCATGTTCTGGTGAGCCAGTTTATAGTGTTTTTAAAATGTGACTTTTTAATTTCTTTAATACTAATGTTTAATGCACTTAACTATTTCATTTTTGTGAATGATTGTAGTGGCAACTAGGTTTCAAGAAAACAGCTCTTTCATTGTTGCCAAATCTTGTAGTAAAAGCTTCACAATCCTTACTGTCACTTAACCCTGCCCCATACAAAAAACTCTGGTTAGTAAATGATAAAGTAGCCATCTGAGTCATCATGACTTTCATTTGAAAACAAATACACTTATGACCTTCAGAAGAAAATTTACTACCACAAGCTAGAAACTGTTCAGTAACAGGTTTTTTACTAAAAGATGGTTAATTTGGCCATGCTACATGAACTTTTTGGGTCCAAATAACTTTCTAAGGAGGTGTGAAGCTAAGGTGAGGATGAAAGAGTTGTAATGGGTGCGTATGTTGTATGTTGTGTGGCTGTTACAGCCCTCGTGCTGCAGCCCCTGGTTGTGTTTGCTGTCGCCTTGCTGGCCTGGCTAGCAGGACTCAGCAAGATCTGAAGGCTCACTGGTAAATGTGTTGGTAATTTCTGTATCTAAACAAGAAGTGCTTTACATCTGGCAGCAAGATTGTATGCCTGATTTAGAAGCACATGGCATTGCAATATGTCAGTCCTGCTGACTAAATGTGTTGAACATTAATGTTGCTTAGGGAGGAAATTAATGTGGAAGAGTTGAGACGGCTAAAAGGAAGAGCAGAGCAGCACTGTTTATGTCCACAGGGTCTCTGAATCGTCAGCTGGTGTGGGGCAAGGCACTTGCCTAAGCAACCTGAGATTTTTGCTGGATTGCTAAGGGTGATCCTACTGTTTAATGTAGAAACTTCTCAGTGAGCTACCATGTCTTGACATAGCAACTTGGGCAGAGACTTCCGTGTTTGGCAGTGCAACGAGAGGAGCTTTTCCTCTGAGAAGGTTGCAAGCACTTTTCCATCCTACATTTACTGTCCTAAAATACGTGGGGAAGACTTTCCATGATGGCAGCCTGGTAGGGTAGGTGTTAATTTTTGTAGTGAACCTAGATCTGTTAAGGAAGCCTTCAGACTTTGCATAGTAATCCCTTTGGATTTACCATGTCCCGTCTCTTTGATTTCAAACCCAGATTGTCAGTGTCAAGTTCTGGTGACCACTAGTGCCTCGTGTCTTGGAAACAGTTCTCATTACTAATATAGTAAGAATCGCACAGAATGTTTTGATTTCACTGCTATCTGAGGTTTATCAGGAGAAGGGGAAGCTATTGTATTCATGAAAGGAGGTGTGACACGTTGGTAAAACCATAGTATGTTTTAGTTTCTGAAACTTGCCCAATTTCCTGAAACATGGAGGGAACTGAGCATGCCAAATTCTTTGTAATGCTCCTTTTATTTCAGCCTTTCTGAGACAGATCTGTGTTATGGAAGAATCAGTCTAAGTCTTTCTGTGGATACTTACAGCTATGTGAGAATATCCTTTATTTGTTTCAAATTTTATAGATTTTTTTTTAATGGGAGCTAAGTGAAATGGGCCTTTAGAAGGCTGTCTGTGGTAATAAAAAAATTTAATTTTCAAACTATGCTGTAGGGAAGAAATTCTGCATTCTGAGCAGCTGTTCCCTTACACAGATGTTTTCATTCTGCATGACCTAGTGCCTCATGTCTTTGAAATATAAGTGGCTAGGAATAGTCTTTGGGAACTCATACAGAGTTCAGAGAAGGTACAAAATATTTCTTCAGATTTTCACAGACTTCTTGCTAGCTGTAAAAAACAGGGCTTACAAACTGCCATTTTTAACCTAGTTATATCCTGTCAGTGGAATAAGTAAGTCTTGCTGTGCCATCTGCAGTAAAATTTCACATACTGTTTGGGGGAAAATTGCTTTAGGAGAGGTCTTATCTATTCTTGAAACTTCCTTTTTTTTAAATGGAAAACCTAGCATTTCAGCTTTGATGTTAAATCAGTAGTGAAAGTATGACACAGGATGCAGGTGTGGATTTTGGAAGTGCATTTTTAAAATTACATTGAAAATGGTCATCAGGATGGCCTTATCCTTGGGATGGCAGGGCAACCTCCCTCTTCTTTTCCACTTGTGTGTTTGCTGTCACTCTTAGAAACCACGAGCTATAATGCATAATACTGTTACAAGCAGTGTCAGCAGCACGGGTGGTGAGGAGAGAGGGGAAGGCACTCTAGCAGAAGGTTATGAAGTTGAACTAAATAATCCAAAATACGGAGTGATACAGTTTTGAATTTACAGTACTCAGGTGCTGCATGAGCTTTTCTTATATTTCCCCTTAAAACATCTTGGATTTCTGGTGTTGGCTGTTCTGGTTTCCTTCCCTCCTTTGGTTAAAAATAATAAATAATCTTGGTGAGAGAATGATCTCACCTCTCTGGGCCTTCCCAGTGTCATCTACAATATATTCACACTTGCTGGGCATTGTCAGGTTGACCAATGCTAAACTGACTGACTTGCCTGTTTCCTTGTTGTGTTTCTGATGGGCCCACAACAGAAACGATTCTTGAGCCTAGACAAAATCCTTGAAGCTGTAGAGGTTACCTGAAGGATTCAATACAAATGTTTGATGAGAAATGAAAGTATTTTCATATTTTACTAGACTCCTAATGAATGTCTGCTGCTGCATGTTAGCACCCAGCATCAGGAAAGTCGTTCCTTAAAGGAGCTTACATTTTTAAAACAGCATGCTTAAATTCTTGTGTTGTGCTTCATTGAAAGGTGCTTTAGTCATTCTGCTTAGTGGGTATCCAACACCTTTGTGCTCACGGGTAATTCATACTTCTGCCTTTCTTTCCCTTTCTTACCTGCCCTCTCCAACAAAGAAACATACCTAAGCCAGTGAAGTCTTCTGGGTCCGATATAGACAAGATCACAGTTATACAAATTACATTTGTTGGGGGGTTGGTTTGGGGTTTTTTTTTTTTGAGAGTACGGAGCATAGAAATGCAGAACAATTTTTAGAACGGAGGGAGATTAAATAAAATCCACCCTCTGAGTGATGGAGGAGTGAAAGAGAAAGACAGGAATGCATTTAAGTATTATTAATGCCTATTTTAAAAAGGAAGTGGGCTGGAAAATAGAGCTACAAATGTCAGCGCTTTAGAGTGAAATACCAGCGTTTGAAAGAATTAGAAACACACCCATTAAAAAGGCAAACTCGGAAATGGTAACTCTGTCTTCAAACAGCCAAGGAAGAAATCGCAGTAAAAGCATTTGAGGTGACTTACTGTGACCCCTCAGCACCATCTTGGATGCTAATGCTACTAAATGGGTTCTTCTAAACCTTCTGATGCATACGGTAGCGGTGCCGGGGAGCACTCTGTGTGCAGTCACTGGTCACTGTGCCACTGCTGCCGTGGGTAAAAGCCATCAAGTGTGTTAATGAGTCCATACGGCTGGTGAGCTCTCCTCAGATGAGTAATTGGGCATGGAGTGGTTACAGCAAAGCTGGCAGATGAATAGTGTTAATCACAGTGATGACTTTAATAGCATTTAATAGACACTTATCTAAATTCAAAGTCAGATGAGATGCTGCTCTTCTTAAAAGCATTTCCAGTGCTATTAGCTTTCTGTCATGCAAAGCCACTAAAATTTCCATTTTTTGTTGGATGTTGGGAAGAGTGCTTCTCTTGCTTTTTGAATTCTGGGGAGAAGTTGGCTGTCTGCACTGGGAAACCCGATTTCAGTTGACAGCTGCTTGGGGTTGAAAATTCCCTACCAGGCAGTCCTTGAAAAACTAACAAAAAAGTGCTTCCAAACCAAGTGGCTGAGGAACGCAGGTATTTCTAAACAGCACTGCAGAAAAGGTAGCCAGCCAGTATTGTGAGTCTGTAAAAGGCATAGACAGTTGCTTGAGCTGCTTGAAGTCTGAATTAAGATTTCACCTCCACTCTCTGTGTAAGTGAGACTCTCCTGGTTAAGTTACTGGTGTTCTTGAGGATGCAGGTACTCGGTGCACAGCACCAGACGTGGTCTAGTTCTGTTCTTGTAGTACTGAAGTATCAAGCAAGTGTTTTAGAGAGAAGGTGGGGAGATGTTAGCCACAACACAGCAGATTGCGTGTGATTCATATATAATTTAGCTCTAGTTAAGCCTCAATTAAATTTCCTTGCTTAGTCCCACAATGGTCCCCTTTACAACTGGGCCTGTGTCGTCAGACAAAATCCTACTAGGAAGTAACGGTTCATTCCCCCTTTATGAGGGGCAAACAACTCCTGATGAACAAATGTCATTCAGTAGGGGCTGAAGAGAGAAAATTGAGCTCTCAAATAAGTGCAAAACTGCTCAATCCACACTAAGTTATGTATTCTCTCTAAACACATTTGTATTGGGTCTGATTGCTTTACAGCACAACTATTGAAATGCAAGGTGTTTTCTGCCAAGCTCTCACAACCTTTAACAGTGATGGCCCCAAACCCAAGAGGCCAGGGCTCCCTGCTTCCCTAAATCGAGCCACTAAAACAGCCAGCCCTGCTGAGTATTTGTTTTGCAGCACTAAGAGCTAAGACAGCTGCTTTCTGCATATGTTTTGGTTGGTTTTAACATATTTCTTGTTTTTTACTTTATTTAGTAAAGTTATTTCTGTTGGTATCAGTCGTGTCAGCTGAAAAGTAATCAAATGGAGAAATGAGGGAGTGACTGGACCGGAACACCTCTCTGTCACAGAAGCTTCTTAAAATACTACCTTAAAATGAAGTGGTGGGCTCCTGTGATGTCCTCATCTCTGAAATGAACAGGAAACCAAAATCCTGCAGAGAACCACTGAAACCTTTGTTTTGGTGTGACCCATCAGAGCTGAGCTCGCAGGCCTTCCCAAGCTGTTCCATGGTGCTGGTTCAGTGTTCTGTGAGTCCTGCCTGCTGCAAGCAAAAATAAACACAAGGCAGCTGTGTTGGCAGCTTGGAAAATTTAGCAAGATGCAGCTTTTGTCAAACAAAAGAGGACAAAATCAATAGGGAAAGAAATGTTTTCAAGCTTCTTGGAATGCAAACAATGGAATAAAAAAAAAAAGCAACCTAGAATAGTTGGCAGAGCACTGTCAGCTTAAAACCACTGTTTTAAGCAAATGAATTTGGCTGCTTTGTAACATCTGCTTTGTTTTGTTAACAAACTCCTCTTAGTCAGGGTTTCATGTCTTGTTGTTGATATGTGCTTTTTAGTCTGAAGAGAGAATTTATATTTGACTTTCTAAGGAGCTGAATGTATCTGGGCTTTTGTGACTTGCCAGATTATGATCATTGAATTTTCTCTAAACTATTAAGCCTGATTACTAATTTCCAGGAGATGTTAACATAGCAAGTACTGAACTTATTAATGATTAAATAGTTCTGAATTTCCATGCACAAGAATTTAATCAGTTTTTCTTGATTCACTAGGTCACTTCTTGCAGGTGTTCAAGGCCGGGCTGGATGAGGCTTTGAGCAGTGGAAGGTGTCCCTGCCCATGGCAGGGGGCTTGGAACGGGATGATCTCTGAGGTCCCTTCCCACCCAAACCATTCTGTGATTTGTGTGGCAATATATTAGGCACATGGCAGGTTGTCATGTTGGCAAAAAGAGCTGGAAGGTATAGCAGGAGCTATTTGTCCTTTTATCTAAGGAATGATGGTTCCTTCTGGATGCCTAAGGATAAAGAGGTAGTAGCTAGGAAACTAGAGAGAACATTTGGGGACCTTCTTGGGACAATTAAATGCTATGACTTCCTCTTTTTCATGTTGCCTTTTCTGACTTTGTTAACAGGCATTCTGCTTCATACTGGGTGATTAATGCTGCTTTTTTTCTTTCTTTTTTTTTCTTTCAGTGTGTTTAATAATAGAAAGATGTTTGTTTTGTTGGAGGTTAAGGCTTTATACTGGCAAAAAAAGGCCATTATAAAGTTTTAACTTTAAGTGCTTTTAACTTACTTAACTACCTTAACTGCTTTTAACTTGCTGTTCTGAAAGTCAATCCTGCTCTGTCTCCTCCTTATTCTCATTCAATTTTTCTTTTTCTTCTGTCTTTTATGTCCTTTTGCTGCAAACTCCATTGGCTGATAAGTCAGTTTAGTTGCTGCTTTATAATTTTAATTCCATCCGTGTTCATAGTGAACGTGGCCCATTCTTTGGAGGCCTCAGCACCAACAGTATAGAAAGTACCATGTCAGCTGGGAAGAGAAGAGACTGCAACAACTGTTGTGTCTTAGGCATTGACCAGTATTGGATATGTAAGAAGAAAATTCTGTTGCTTGCATCTTATTTCCCAGGAATACTTTATCTCATTTCAGGTAACAGTAGCTCTTATCCTGAATGCAGGACTTCAGAAATATTCTTATCTTTCTGTTTCCCTGCTCCTGCAGATTGTTTGTGTTTTCACACATTTGTACTGGTTAGAGTGGAGGGAAAAAAGCTTTCTAATGTCCTCGACTTCTTCATCTCTCTCTCTCTCTTGCCCTCAGTGACCGGACAGGCCGGTCAATAACCGCAGCAATGCCCCATGGCTCGCCAGCCTCTCAGCCACTGTAATTCCTCAGTGTCCTCTCTGTACCATAACTTCGGTCCTGTGCGTATTTAGTGGTTAGTTTAGACCTCTGTAACTACTCCTGATGACTTAAAAAATAGGTGTTTGTATCAGTATTAAAATAGAACAAGAGCAGAACTGTTGCTTTAGGCACATTTCTTGCCACTGTGTTGGCTAATGAACCTTGAATGAAAGTAAGAGGGCCAGTGACTTTGAAATAGGAGCTGTTAGCCAAGTGTTGTAGAATCGTAGTCCTTATTTATTTTGTGTGCTAATCTGCACTTGTGACCCTGAGCAGAAAAGCTGCAGTACAGCAGGTTTTATAAGCTGTGACTTAACCAGTTATGTGGTATCTTAAAACTCTTATGAAGCTGACCAGTTTTGTGCACAGGTCAGAAACCTGTTGTCATTGATCATTAAATGCTATGCATATTGTACATTCATTTACACAGATTGTTCTAATAGTGCTTGTGTGTATTATGCTGCATTACCATATTTTATATATATATGTATGTATTGCATGAGGTTTAGTTGTTGGGGTTTTTGTATTGTCACTTTTGTATTCACACAGTGCCTCATGTATTCTATTTGCATACTGCAAGAAGTTGTTTCAAAGCAGTGATTGGAAACAAGGGGGGATAAGAACTCTCCACTGTAGGATCTGGTGTTTCTGAAGTATTAATAAAGTATAGTGATTCAAAGCACTGTTTGTTTGTTTTCTTAAATGTATTTTTCATTCTGATACTTCAAGTAGCTGGAACCACAGTGATCGTGTTGTACCTCTTTGAGTGATAAGGCCTTTCTGGGAAAAGAGAACAGTGGAAGAACTAGAAGGAAACAATCCTTGGCATCACATAACATGCTTACTTGAAAAGATGATGTCACTAAAACCATTTTAAAAATGGACTGTGTATCTCTAATTGATTTGATCTAAGTTTTCTTTCATTCTTTTTGCAGGCTAACAACGGTAATAATAATAGAATCATGGAATGGTTTGGGCTGGAAGAGACCTTTAAAGATCATCTGGTTCCAGCCACCCTGCCATGGGCAGGGACACCTCCCACTGGATCAGGGGGCTCAAAGCCACATCCAACCTGGCCTTGAACACCTTCAGGGATGGGGCAGCCACGACTTCTCTGGGTGACCTGTGTCAGGGCCTTCCCACCCTCATCTTCCTAATGTCTAATCTAAATCTTCCCCCTTCCAGTTTAAAGCTGTTGCCCCTCGTCCTGTCAGTACTTGCCCTTGTAAAAAGCTCCTTCCCAGCTTTTCTGGAGCCCCTTTCAGTACTGGAAGGCTGCTCCGAGGTCTCCCTGGAGCCTTCTCTTCTCCAGGCTAAACAACCCCAACTCTCTCAGCCTGTCCTCACAGCAGAGGTGCTCCAGCCCTTTGATCATCTTTGTAGCTTTCCTCAGGGCCTGCTCCAACTGTTCCAGATCCTTCTTGTGTTAGGGATTCCAGAACTGGACACAGGACTCCAGGTTGGGGTTTCATAAGAGTGGAGTAGAGGGGGAGAATCCCCTCCCTCCATGCTGGCAGTGCTTCCTTGGATGCAGCCCAAGACACAATTGGCCTGGATTGTGAGCACACGTTGCAGGCTCGTGTTGAGCTTCTCAGTCATCAGCAGCCCAAGCCCTTCTCCACGGGGGTGCTCTCAATCACATCATCCTCCAGCCTGTATTGATACTGGGGGTTGCCCTGACCCAGGTGTAGGATTTTGCACTTGGCCTTGTTGAACCTCATGAGGTTCACATAGGCCCACTGATCCAGCTTGTCCGGGTCCCTCTGGATGTGATCCCGTCCTTCTGGTGTAACCACTGCCCCACTCACCTTGGTGTCATCTGCAAACTTGCTGAGGGTGCACTCGATCCCACTGTCAATATCATCAGTGAAAATATTAAACAGCACTGGTCCCAGAAAAATAAGGAACTCAAGAGCCCAGGATGCTGCATCAGAGGGAAGCACATAAGGTATTTCTTGAAATACAAAAATAAGAATAACAATCACTCATCAAGTAGATTCTGCTCAAGATGCTGTGGGAATCCTTTAGCCTAATTCAGATCAAACCTCTTGAAAATATCTGCAAATTCATGGTTCTAAATGTTTTGGTTTGGTTTGTTTTTTTTTAACAGTAAGAGTTCCAGGGGTAAAAATGCACTTGTAATAATCTCTAGAAAACAGCAAATTCTCAGAACTGTGTAGGTTGGGGATTTGCTTGACTCGCTTTAACAGCAGTTTCCTAGCCCGTGATTCACTTTGCTCACCAGTGAGCATAAGCAACAGCTCACTGCTGCTGTTCTCTCATGATTGTGTAAAGCAGCTCCAGGACTCCAGGTAACAATCCACGATCCAAAGGCAACTGCAGCTACTCTTTGCTGGTAACGACACAGAGCTGAACAAAATTACCCAGGCATCTTTGCTACTTGTTAACAAGAAACGCTGTCTTCCTACAGATCTGAGCCCATTCCAGCTGCAGTTGAGAACAGAACTGGACATCATTCTTGTTTCTCCTTGCTGGTGACCAACACTGGCTTCACTGTCTCCTTTTGATTAGTAGGAGGTGAAATCCAGATGTTACAGGTTCCTGTTGGCTGTGCTATCTTATTCATTAATATTTAGTTTTTCATCTAGCAGATCTCCAGTACACCATGTGTTTGACATGGGGCTCGTAGCCTGCCTGCTGCTCTCTGGTATCAGTAATCTGTGGTCTCTGGTGGCTTTGAGCAAGAGGTAATCAATAAGCCCATGAAAATGAACATAAAACTTTGATTTAAGGCTACATGAAGCTAAACTTGGATGCTATTGATGGGGTTCATGACACAGAAGCATTATGCACCTCAATTGCTTCAGCAAGGACTAACAAATCTTCATGTCCTGTTTAACCACCTCCCTTTGCGGATGATGTGCTGTAGAATCTGTAGCCACTCATTTCCTAGACTGGAGAAAGTAATGAAGTTTCTGTGTCAGCCTGAATTAGTGACTGTTACAACACAAATGAAGGTTATTTAATCTTTCTAAAGCTGCTCAGTTTACCTTGACTGGTGTTTGCTGGTTTCCTCCAGATTCTCTAGGAAACTTTACTGGGGGTTGCTGTGCAGAAACTAATTCTTCAGGTCTACCAGATCAATCTGGAAATGCTTGTGTTCCACACCTGGGAAACGGAGTGAGCAGAAGAGCTTCTTCAGAGACAAGGAGGACTTTAAGGAGTAGGGACCCTCCTTTAGCAGTGCAGACTTCACACATCTCTGCTCTTTGGCGAGGGCCAGGCAAGACATTTTCTGCATCTAGACAGAGTTTGCTATTCAAGTAGCACTAAACCTTTCAGCTTTCTGTCCCTAATTTAATTTTTTTTTAAGAAATTGAGCATAACCTTGAATATGTCCTGCAGAAAGTTGCTTATAAATTATATGGAGAGACTGAGAGACTGTAATGGGTATTTGCCAGCTTCACCAAACTGATAATGCAGTTTTGCATCTGTAACTGCAGGTGTTGTGCAGTCAACATCCCTTGTAAAAAAACCAAAACAAAACCTTGCTTTTCCAAAGTGATAAACTGTCCTTGAGCTTTTTCTGGTTTGGATACCTAACAATCTGTCACCTGTGATACTACAGCTAATCCTTAATACCTTGTTAGATATTTTTTGATACTGGTGTTTGGGTTTGTTTTTTTTTTTTACTGTAGTTAAAATGTTTTGAAGTTTGGGTTTGCCGCGTTCTCGTGTTGTTATGTTGAGCTGTTTTGGAAAGAATCTTAAGTTCTCATTAGAATGAGAAAATATTTATATGTTTAAATGGTGCAGCTGTTATCCAGTCTTCAAATAGAAGTAGCTCTTGGAAAGAAATATTCTGAACGTGCCTTGACAAACATGAACGTACTCATTTTATACTGGAGTTCACTGCATGCTTGAGGCATAGAGTAAGGCAAAAACAAGTCTTTTGCATAGAAAAAAATTCTAGCTATGTTGTGGTGGGCCAGGCCAGCTACGGGACTGTAGTCTGCAATGTTCTGTTTTCCTTGGAAAAGATTGCACAGATGGAAGAAGAGAAACTTTCTTCCCACATTGTGTTCTGGGCTGTGCAGTAAGCACTTCCAGGACAGAGCCTGTGACCTCCTTCTGCCCACCCTGATTTTCCTGTGTAGAGCTACATCTTCTGAGCCCTTGGACGCGACAGGACTCTGCTCCCATCTCGAGGTAAGGTGGAAGGGTCTCTATGGAAAAAGCAAATGCGTTCAAACGCTCTGTCAGGGCTTTGTGCTCCTGCCCCTAGAGGGCTCCGCTTGCCTTTGGCCAAAGCCAAGCAAAAGCAATGGGAAAAGATGGGCGATGCTGCCCACAAACCGTTCAAAAGAGCCCTCTACACACTGTGTCATTCCCACAATCTTTTCATCTTGCAGGTAGGCACTGGGAAGCTGAGCAGGGAAAGTTCCTTTGCATGACAATACTTTTCTTCCTTCCTCATATCTTTTAAGAAGAGGCAGTGTTTCTGTCACTAATTCTGTGTTTTGCTTTTTCCCAATTACAGCTCAAGCAGTTGGTTCAGCTGTCCAGTACAGGGTCTCTGATACCAGGCAGCAGCAGTAATTTGGGGGGAAGGCAAAGAGCCTTTTGAATGGGAGGCAGGAAAGAAGTTGTTCATGTGAACAGTGGGACTAAAAAAGCATAGGTTAGAATAATACTCTTTTTGTATGTCTTAGTTGAGATTAAAAGAAAAATCTGAAGACTTCTTTCTCCTTATATAAGACATAAAAGGTATTTCTTAATTTTCAAAAAAGGAAAGTTGGGGAGTGCAGGGATAGGATGAGGAGTAAGAAGGGAAACTTAGATTAGATCTTAAGATGAAATGTTTTCCTGTGAGGGTGGGGAGGCCCTGGCACAGGTTGCCCAGAGAAGTCATGGATGCCCCATCCCTGGAGGTGTTCAAGGCCAGGTTGGATATGGCTTTGAGCCCCTGATCCAGTGGGAGGTGTCCCTGCCCATGGCAGGGGGGTGGAACTGGGTGAGCTGTAACGTCTCTTCCAACCCATTCCATGATCCTGTGATTCTTTGTGTGTTGGTAAGAGCTGCCTCCCTTTTAGTCTACAGCCCGATCCCTTCACAAAACAGAGTTCTGATGTCAGTGTGGGCAAAGAAAAACAATTTTAACAATGGGCCAGAAGACACTTCAGGCTTTCTGTATAATTAATTATAGTCATTTAAAATCTTGTGCAAATTCTGTGCTTGAAGAAGTTCTAAGTTATAATTAAGCCGAGCTGCTAATGACGGATCTAATTGTTGGGTTACAGACAGGCACAGGTAACGCGAGTTGGGTCACCAACATCAGATATTTCACCCAATTGCTTTCTGTTGATGCAGCTAATTCCACACAACTGTTCCAGCAGCTGGAATGACCGGCACGGGGTGAAGCGTGGACGCGTGTCAAGAGTTTTCCCTGACAGACTTAACAGGCCAAACGTTGCTGGTTTTTTAAAGGTACTGTGTCCTTAGTGCTGCCTCTCAAAACACCCCCAGGTATCAATCACCTGAAGTCTCCTCTCTTTCTGAGGAGGTGATTTGTTGCAATTGAGGCGAAGGTCAAACACATCAGCATAGGGAGGCTTTGTTCTGGCATTGGGGAGTCTGCTTTTAAAAACACAAGGTCATCCTCTCTCTCTCCCTCTCTCTCTTGCTCTCTCCTATGCTTCAGTGGATTTTTATTTCTTCAAAATGTTAGAAATATCAAATTATACATGGACAGACCTTCCTCATCCTGCAGGTTGAAAGCTGACTGCCTGTCCTGGTCAGTGATGAGGATGCCAATATCAACATCAAACCCCAGACACTCGGTATTAAGGCTCCATTCAGACTCTAAATACAGTGCATTTGGAAGTTAGGGGCTGAACCATTGAAACAACGTTCCTGCTATGCAGTGCAGTGTCTGCTAGCCAGGAGATCATGAGAAAAGCTTTTCAAGTGCTTGATTTTGGACTGACATTAAAACCTTTGAAAAATAGTTTAATTTACTTTTTTCCCCATTATGTTCTTTCTCCTGGAAATGCTTATAAGGCTGGGGTATTTTTGCCTTAATTTTAGCATCTCAGTTTGTGTCATGGGTTTGTCTGCTTTCTAAGGTAAAGAAATCATTGATCTGTATTCTCAGTCTTAAGCCCCTTTCTAACTGGCAGCTTTTACTTTTTTATTTATTGGTAATGCTAGCACAAGATTGGGGAGTGGCTCATTTCTGCAGGGTAAAAGAGACTGAGGGGATCCAAGCAATTTAGTATTTTTTACTTGGAAACAGTTTAAGGAAAAGTTAATGAATAAATCCTGAAGCAAATACTAATGAAAACTGTTCACTTCTTCCCCCCGCTAATAATCACCTTTTGTAATGGGAAGATGTGTTGCAAAGGCCTGCCCCTACCATTAGAAAATTATCTTCTGATATTTTCTTGTAAATGAAATTTTAAGTCAATGAGCTATTCCCAAACAGCAATCGCCGAGCCAGGATGTGCATTAGCAGGGTGATGGCAGGCGGCCTGCATTGCTGAGGGCCCCGTGTCTCATGGCAGTCCTTGAGGAGTTGGCTGCATCGCTTGGAGCACTTAATCCTGGCGCTGCTAAAGCACTTCTTGTGCTCCCAGTGCCTCCTTTGGGAGACTGCTCCATTGACTAATAGATCTCGCTGTCAGGAAGCCTTTCCTGTTCTTCAGTCTTACTGATCTCAGTTCCAATATATTTCACTGTAACTTCTTTGACTGCTCTTCAATGAAGAATTTAAAGAGAGATGCAAAAAGTCATCACATTTGTATTGAGAATTGAAACTAACCTGGTTTTCAGTCTTCACTATAAAACTTGTAGAAGTTGGGGTTTCAGTTAAATGCTGCCTGCATATATTTTGGGCTGATGGCAGCAGGGTCTGGAAGTTGGCCAGCACCAATCCACTCATAAATAAAACTGCTGTGACCGATGTGTGTGCCTCTGACATGTACAAAAGCTGGCAGCTAATGAAAGCCGAGTGGAGCTGCTCAGGGCTCGAGGGAAGCTTGTGGAGTTACACAATGCGCTAGTTGAGATGTCTTGGGGAAGCCAAGGGCTGAGGGTGCAGAGGGGAGACCACCGGGGCTGTGTTCTGCACACAAACTGGTGTTGCTACACCAGCAGTCTGGAAAGCTCTCTGGCTTGGGCAGTGGGAGCTGCTTGCAGCCATCACCGGCCATGGAGAGAGGCTGGTGGGCAGGAAGGAGCCAGAGAGAGGTTTTCACAAGGACCTGTTGTTTAGTTGCTCAGATTATATCAGTGTTCTGGCTATTGAGAGGGATTTAGCCTTTGAGTTTTGCTTTCAGCTTTATTTATTTTTGCCTGTTCTCAATTCTCTTTGTGAATACCAATATTCTGAGTCACCCAGAACGATTTCTGCCTTCATTAGAGATTCCTTCCAGCTCCCCTTCAACTGCCTGTAGGCTGCTGCCTGCCCCTGCCTCCCCCTATGCACTTTGCTGCACATATTTAGCTCTCAGCATTCCATCACTCCTCAGCTCCTGCAGCTCCAGTACTTGAACACCTTCAACCATATCATGCCACGTTGTACATTTGGTTCTTTGCATGACTTGTGTGCTTCACTTGACCTGTTCTGTACTGTCCCTGCTACTTCTGAAACGTGTGTTCAAGCTTTTGAGATGTGGCATGAGGCCATAGGTTATTGTAGTCCTACTGCAGCTCTGCTTAGAGATGATCAAGTGAAATGGTTAAACCAGGAAACTGGGCATCCAGCCCCTTTAATCTATTCTGTTACACTATGTCCTTCTGCATCACCCTGGATAAATCCATTTCCCCATTTGTGTCTTTGTTTCTTCGACAGACATTGGGTTTTAAATTTCCTATGGTATCTATGCCAAACAAACAGGGCTACATTTCCATAAAACCAAAATTAAAAGATACCATATGAAAAAGAAGTAATTGTATTGTTCTTGAAGGGGTTTCCCACAGGAATTGCTGAGCTCTGTGGTGCTCTAAAGCCTGTGTATAAGAAATTGTACAGATCAATAAAGGAAACAACCTGGAAAGGAGGATGGGTCTCTCGTTACAGCGCTAAGTGTCGATACTGTAGATGTCTTAATGCTAGTTAATGGCTGTCCCTAATGGTATTCAAACAATGTACATTTACATTAGCTTTTTTCAAAGTCCAGATGAGCTGCTCAGAGCTCTCTTAACGTTTCGGATTATTTAACGCTCATTTGTATGCAGTGTGCTCCTGCTTTGAAAGTACTTCACAGAATTCAAGCCAAATTCAGCCTCACAGCTCTGCTGAAGTCAGTGCTTGTCTGTGCATCTCCTGGTCGCTTTTCTTTTCGTTTTTACTTGAAGAGTTAACTTTGTGTTTTGTTGATTTTATTTTTTTGAAGGTAATATCTATAAAGGGTTTTTAGTCACCCTCTCCTCCTCCCCAGAAAGTAACTGTAATACAAATACAGTTCTGTTGAGTCTCACATCACCCTCAACCCCTGTGCAAGGAGTTCAGGCAAATCAGAATATAAATTTTTGTGTTCTTTTCTTTCCTCTACTTTGCACCTCCTCAGCACAATTTCGGTGATATCTGGCACTGCTCCTGAAAATCATCCTGCAGAGATCTCTGCCATCTGATGTTTGCAAGATACTGAATTCTCTCTGTGCCCCATTTCTGGCTTAACACAGCACGAACTGATGGAGTCCCAACTCATGTACAGTTCTGCAGGTGTTATCATTACGCTGAGTGTAACAATGTCAGGATGCACTTTCTTATGGCTGAGAGCAACATAGCATGGGAACCTGACCTGATATTTTGAATTCAAGTAGCTGTGGAAAGGTGAAACAGACGTTGTTAAGTCAGGCATATGCTTATTTCTTAGTGCTGGACTTTATAACCACAATATTCTTGTGATGTAATTTTTAGCTTGTCCCAACTATGTTTTTAACACACACACATTGAAAGAAAATAAAAAATCATCTGCAGTCATATCATTCACTCCCCCCGGGGAATGGGTAAGGGCGTGATTTTCAGCTTTCAGCACAGCCCCACAACCATCTACTGCCTGCACGGAGTAAGTGGGAGTAATGGAAACGCATCCTTTCTGGATGTGCCTGCCACTAGAATGGGCAGAGATGCTTCTTGTCAGCTGTTAGATATTTGCTGGCAGCACAGGGATGAGTGGTGAGACGTGGGAATGATGGGTTCATTTCCAAGCTCCCCAGCAGATGAAGGTAGATGCCCTGCTGCCCTGTTTATGTAATATCGTTATGGTAGATGACTGTTCCCCCTCTCCCTTCCCTGCAGTACTGTCCTCTGGCTCCTGCCTGTGCTCATCCTGAGGTTCTCTTCAGCGCAGCTCCTTCCTCTCCCTCCCTCCAGCTCCTCCCTCCCTGCTACTTGCCCATCCCTTTTGGCCTGCACCTCTTCCCTCTCTCCTGCTGGGGATGGATGTAATCCCCAGTGGAATGTGGCCCACAGGCCTCTGCAGGACTTGGGCGTGTGGCACTGGAGAGCCTCTGGTGGGGAATGCAAAGCAGGAAAAAGCAATCTCAGGTCACCTGGCAGCGCAGGGAGGGAAGGGCTTGGGGGGGGGTGTTGTGGACTATTCCTCATCCCTGGCTCTCCAGCCAGTTTATCAGAGGAAGAATAGAGGCTAGACTTTTCAGCTGCATGTGCTATTTTGCTGTTCACTGGGTCTGGGTGATGTGTTCTCTGCCTGTGATTTTAACAAATATCTTTCGTGGCTACTTTCTTCTTTGGTCCCCCTTGGGAAAACTCTTTCCAACTCATCTGCATCAATGTGCAGAAGATGTTAAGTCCAAGTGGGTGGAACAGAGGAAACAGGAGAGAGAAGTTCATGTAGAGCACCTAAGCAAGCTTTAACTTCAACCCTATCTTTGTGAAGCTTCTCTATATTACACAGACTTCACCTGCAGTTTAAGTTGCACAAAGCGCTCTCCGTTAATCACATTAACTCTTCTTCTCTTTCCTTTTTATATTTCTGTGTCCACAGAGCATTCATAAGTGTTTGCAAGGAGAACCTCAAGCTACTGCTAGGACCCAAACTTGTGTTGTTTTTTAAGAAGGCTTTGCATGTAGGATGTCACTGTGTTTTAGAGAGTACCCTGGAAATTTCAGCAGGGATGTAGGGAAAAAAATATATATAAGATCACAGTTCTGTGTTTGGAAGCTGAGTTTTGTCCTATGTAGTAAGCACCCATCTTAACCCCACTAGAGGAGAACAAACCCCCTTTTCTACCAGAAACCAGAGTTGTTGTTAATTAATGTCTTGCTGAAAACTAAGTCTTTGCCATCTGTTCCGCCCCCTCACTACGAATGCCGCTCTCATTATGTTGATTATGTAATTAAAAATGAAAATATATTTTGGTAGAGTGCTGCATAGGCATCTGTGCTGATTCTTCTCCTGTTCCTGTTTACCATCCCCTGCTCACTATCCCATGAGGAAAGGAAAAGGCGATGATTGTGTGGCTGCTCAGTAGCTTTGTCCTGGAGCCGCGGTGCTGGCTGCCAAGCTGCTGCGCGTCATGGGAGCGGCCACCACAACCCTGCCGCCTCTGAGCCCCACGTCCTTTGGAAACCCTGGTTATTAGGCTCGTGAGAACTCCGTGGCAGGAAGCTGCCCCTTAATCTGAAGCAGCTTTAAGTTCTTGTGAGGGGTTAACTTGAATCCAGAAGAAGCAAAGTGAAAAGAAAGAGGTTACTTCAGCAGCGATAGCACGACCTCTGCCATCAGCCAGGCTGCTCTGGTTACAAACACGGTCTCTGTCTGTCGAAGGGTGGAGGAGGAGAGAAGAGGAGGGGTAGCTTTCCTATAAGTGGGTTAGAGCGATTACTGAGGTCTCTTACAGCAAATGAAGTTGTCAGTGTGAGTCACGTTCCCTTTTTTCCCTCACTGCCAAGTTTTAGGCAGTAACCAGACAGAGGGAGAAAAAAAAGAGAAAAGCAACAATGGGAGAAAAGTTGAACTGAAACAACCCTTCATTCGGGGTATTGTTTGACGTTTTAGTTCTGATTGTACGTTGAGATAAAGGGTCTATAAATATCCTGTCTGCTGAAATCCCTTATCACAACATCGCCTGTCAGCTGAACAAATAGTTTAGGTCCTCCAAATAATACATAATTACATATGTAAATACAAAATCACTGATTATATCCCTGCACCACGTGGGATGAAGGCCTGATCGCTGGAAAGGACATTAACATGTTCTGGTTTTCCGAGGGATGCCCCAGTCTCGGGGAAGCAAACGGCACCCACGGCTGGTACTGCTGAGGCAGAGTGAGCCTCCAGACCGGGCTGAGATGGGCGAGGAGATATCTGCCAGACTAGACCCGATAAAAGCATCTTCTGACACCTTCTGAAAGTACCTTAGCTCTGTTTAGCGAATGGCTGGAAGCTTTTCCACTCTGCTTTAGAGCTTTTAATGAAGCATTGTGACTCCCATTGTGGTCAGTTGTTTGACACTTTTATTATTACTGGTATGCATAGTGTCTTCTAATGTTTGACAGCTGGAGAAAGAAGGATTTTGTGCATTCAAACTTTTAGCACAAAGCTGTTGTTTTCCATTCTGCCTTTGTCTTTTATTCTTGCTGATGCAAATCAATGAAAGACAGAACTGATTAAATTACATTTGTTTACTTTTTCCTTGATGATAATAAGACACAGCCTGCCTTTTATAAAAGACAGAAACAGAGGATGTGAATGTTTCTACAGTATTTCTAGAAAGGCTTTTTCCTTGCAATATAAAGGCATTTATTTGCTTCTTATGTCTTGATTTATCAGATAATGTGCACTTCCTAATGTACGTGGAATAAGAATAGAGCAATGAACAGCAGTTAGCAATAGATTCCATTTGGAAAGCTTCTATCTCATTATTTTTATTCAACAGTATAAAAGATCAGACCACAACACAAAACAAACACAGCAAGATACTTCTGTCCTCTGCAGTAGGGCTGCCTCTGGTTGTTTCCATAGCTGTACAAAAAATTCCCCTCCCTTGCAGGCTCTGGATTTATATGGATGCAGTTGTTATTGAGTCCTGGCTTCAGTACGTTGGGATGGTACCGGAAAGAGAAATGCACCAGGAGGCAGGGCTGCAGAAATAGGATACCCAGGACTGTTTTGGTGAGTAATGCGCATGTCTTGTGGATTGTGTAATCCTTTTTTTTTGCATGCTTGTCCTGAGGAAGGAGGCCTGTGTTTTGTGTGTCTTGCTTGTGCAGTGTGTTTGCAAGGAAAAAGGTCCTGGATCAGGAGTGTGTTTCTAGAGGTCAGCAGCTGCTTGTGAGGTGGTAGGACAAGGTCACCAGGAGCATGCAGAATTACAGCAGAAAGATTTTGAGAGGAGTAAATGGCAAAAACAGGAGAGAAGGAGGACGAGCAGAAAGGAGATGGTTAGGAAGTCACTATAAAACTGCCCTCATGATTGTTTTTTCCTGCTTTTTCCAGAATAGAGAAACCTGCAGCAAAGGATGACAAAGGGAAAAGAAGCTCTGGAGGCTTCTCAGTAGTGCAGTCAAACCTCAGGTGAAAATACACTTAGGGACTGATATCCCATCGCGGCTGAGCCAAACCTAATGGACTTCTGGTATCTAAAGGACACTTCTTCTCCCAGCCCTGCTGCTTTCTTTGTACAGGTCTGGTCCTTGTCAGCACTTTGAGCTCGTGCAGCTCCATAAACTGTAAGAAAACAAATTCAGCAAAAAATATACCACCCCAGGAAAGGAGGAGAGTTTGACACTGAGGATGGAGACTGGAGCTGCAATGAGTGGGAGAGGTACAGATGTCAGATTTCTCCTGCACATTCAGGGAGTGCTGGGGGATGCCTTGCTGCTGTTCCACGCCTGACCTCCCTCTGCTGCTCCAATGTGGTGCTTCTTCCAAAGGCCCCGAGAGGAATGCAGACTGAGCAGGGAGGCTGACTGGATCAGTGAAGGTAGGCGACCCACATGGCAGAGAAGGGAATGAAGAGGAGCACAGGAGCCCAGGAGGATGTTGTCGTGGGTAAGAGCAGTGGAAGAGGAACCAAGGAGAAAAGAGGACATGTGCAAAGTGACCACAGAAAGCTGCTTGCAAGAAACACCGGAAAAATGCTTGAGTACAGGGCAATGGCCCCATCTTTCTAATACAGCTCTTAGGGGGTTTATTCTTCTGTATCCATGTAGCTGTTCCTGAAGGAGGAGTCCTTTTTATGTCCCTTATTTAGGTGTACATTTCTCCAAATTGGGATTTGATAGGAGGAGAACTGCTGTATTTTTATTATCTGTGACAAGCAGCAGTAAAAGCTGTTCAGAGCTCATGATGGCAATGTATTGGCATTTATCCAGCTGCACTTCACAAAGGTAAATGGGAAGCGAGTGGTACACTGCCCCCTTTTAATCCATTTTCTATAGGTGGGGGTACTTTGCCTCTCTGTGGGAAAGGTTGGCACAGCTACTGGGCTAATAAACACTCATTTCTCACTGCAGCATATGTGCTTCCCAGACTCATAAATCCAGGCAAGTTGTAGTTGAATAACAATTAAATATCCGCACACATTTCCATAGCACGGTCTGGTGCGCAAGGCACAGGCCTAAGTGGCTGGACATCTGCTGTCTGCTCTCCCACACTTACTGTTTGGCAGAGCTCAATCACTTAATCTTACGCTATTGCAATTAATGGCACCTGTAAAATTGGATGCAGAGCATCAGCCTACAGATATTTTACCATGTCCTTCAAAAAGAGTGTTGTTCTCTCTCACAATTATTTTTTTTAAAGCAGCCTTTATTGTTACAGTCAAACGTACTTTCATTGCTGTTGGTCTTTCTGTCAGGATTGTCAAGCCAGGGATTCAGTTTGGCTCTGTTATCGTCAGTGGGAAATGAGCCTCATATGGAAAAGTCAGTCGAGATGCAGGATGCTGATAGATCATCTCCTCAATTTTGTGTCACTTGTACAAAACCCAGAGACTTGGTAATGCAGTGAGATAAATGCAGCACTTGATTACACTGGATATATTGCAGTTATAAAAGGCATTTCTTATTGTTAGGCTCTGCATATCTGGAGTAACATCCACCACATGTCAGGTAAGACAAAAATAATGTGAGCCAGATAATGTTCTCATCCTCCAGACTTTCAAAATCCACAAAGCTACAAATGTCTTAATTGTTAATTCAGTTTAGCTAAATCTAGGGCTGGTGGCCAGGGGGAACATCTTTCTGAAGTTCAGTCCTGCCCCTTGTCTAACTGGTAACAGACTGTAGCACAGCTTAAAACGTTATAGCCATTTAAAGAAAGAATTGTAGAGAGTCGCTCTGCATCTCGAATGTCTGTGCAGCAGGGTGACCACATGGAATTGCAGGTCAGATCTTCCCATTTGTCCTAGAAAGCTTGAACAAACAGATAAGGCTTCTAACTTGCTCTGAATTAACCATCTTCCTTCAGCGGTGAAGACACAAGGCCTGTGTTTGCCTTGTTGTATAGTTACCTATCAAAATGCTTATTCCCTATAGAACGGGCAAAAACCTTGGATGTGCTCCCTGGCCCCCACCCCGTGTGCCTGTCAGCCATAGCCCAAGTCCTAGCCATGATCATAAGAATATTGGTCTCAATCATTTGATAGAATAGAATAAACTGATTCTATGATTCCCTTTGCATTTCCTTGCCAAAGATCTTTTCTGCTGGGGGTGCGAACTGCGCATTCAAGGTTGCTGGTGTTGAACAATCGGCACCCTTCTGCTCCCCAGCTCTGCAGTTCCAGACAAGGTCAATTTATCCAGAAGAATTAATTGAGACAACAAAGCTGTCAAGTGGGAAAGGCCACACAGTGAGACAGCGCTGCTCTGAACATCTGCACATTCTGTGTGTTTGATGAGGTGCCTCCACGCTGGCAGGTTATTGCTGCTAGAAGCAAATCCTACCGTTGCTGTTTTCATACAGGGCCCTGTGCTGTGATTCTGCAGATGTTCATTCTCTGTATGCCCACACTGTTTACAAAAATGACAAATGCTGGTAGTAAAAATTACATTTGTTCATTTAAACATCTTGATATTTACATATAAGAAAAATCACGTGCTGTGGTCCAAGGGCCTAATGAGAATGGCAGGAGGTGGATGAGGCCCTCAAAATCTGCTTCTCTCACACAAATAGTCCCCGATATACATAATGAAAACCTCCTTTAGTTTATAATGACAGATGCCACACGGGGCTGTATATTTGGATATTATTTTTCTCTAGGAGTTTTTATTAACAAATGCTTGGAAGTTTTACGATGTGGTGAGAACTGTACCTCTCATGATAAACAGGAAGCCCAGAGGTATTGCATTGCCCCTGTAACGCAACACGGATCCCAACAGCTTGGCTCTTTTTTTCAAAATGCTGTGACACCACTTCCTTTAGGAAACCTCTCTCATCTGCACAGCTCTTATCTACTACAGATGGGCAAAAGTGTAAAAGAAATTTATGTGTTAAAAATTATAGATTCATAGAATTGTCTGGTTGGAAAAGACGTTTGAGGTCATCGATTCCAACCATATCTGTCCACTACTAAACCATATCCTTGAGAAAATTGTCTACTTGTCTTTTAAACACTTCCATGGATGGTGACTCAACCACCTCCCTGGGCAGTCCCTTCCAGTGCCTGAGAACCCTTTCAGTGAAGAAGCTTTTCCTGATGTCTATCTGAACCTCTCCTGGCACAACTTGTGGCCATTTCCTTTCATCCTGTCACCTGTCACTTGGGAGAAGAGACCAGCACCCACATTGCTGCAACCTCCTTTGAGGTAGCTGTAGACAGTGATGAGGTCTCTCCTCAGCCTCCTCTTCTCCAGGCTAAACAACCCCAGTTCCCTCAGCGGCTCCTTGTAAGATTTGTTCTCCAGCCCCTTCACCAGCTTCGTTGCCCTTGATGAACTTTCATGGGTTTGGACTGTAAAAACAGCTGTCTGCAATGTATAGAATATCTATAAAAAAGCAGAGTGGGGATTCTGGGCTCTCGAGTCAGTGGACTGAACAGCGTGCAAGGAGAAAAGACTGACAGCCTTTCTTCCCTCCCGCAGCGCAGAGAGCAAAGGTGCAGATTTCCCTGCAGGTGCCTGAGGCATCTCAGCCATAAACCTGGCGCTGCCCCCTTCTGCGCTCACCGTTCAGTGTCAGCAAGGCCGGGACTGGGCAGTAAAGGAGGGAACGCAGTCCTGCTTCCAGACAGGCCTAGTTACCTGCCAGGAACAGCAGCAGGAAAGCTAAGTATGACAGCTCATATGTGGAACCTTATGTTCAGAATAACTGTGCTGTGCCCTCCAACTTGCTCCTGAAGGCTGCTGCGTGCTGTGATGGTGTGGCATCTGTGTGGGCTGATTGCTGAACCCTGGCGACTGTTACGTGGAAATCTCGCAGTCCTGTTAGTGGGCTGTTCCCTGTCACTCGTTCCTGTTCGGTCGCTGCCCATCATTTAGACTACACATAATGACAGGAGGCAACTAGGAAGCATACCATCACAAAATCATGGTGTATATTGGTGAGGAACATCACCCCAGCTGAGAGCATCACGGGAATGCAAGTTCTGGTGAGCTCTTTTTAGAAGGTCTGGCACCATCCCCAAAACAGTTTCCCATGAAGGGACTTGTGCGTCTGCCAGGCACTCCAGGTGCACAAAGCCAGATGCAGTGGGGTCTTGATATGGCCCCTCCAAGTACAACCCCGCTATTTCAATAGCTCATTCCCACTACCTGTTCATCTTACTTTTGTTTTACATTCCCCTCTCCTTCTATATTCTCTTTTATTCTTTCCTTCATCATCCTTTCTCCTCTGCCCTCACATCAGCCAAGCTCTTCATCACAAACACCCATTAATATTTAGCCATGAGAAGCATTACAAAGGGAGTTACTGCAATATCTGGACCATGGAAACCCCTAATAATCCTGTTTCTACATTCTTTGACTTCTGCTTACGTCGGAGGCATCACTTGTCCTGTCCACAGCTGAACCGAGAAGTAGTGGGGGAACCAGGCTGCATATTTTAGTACTTGTAAATCATTAGGTTTGTGAGGTTTTGTAATAATCTCATTTGCTTTTTTGCATTTTCTTGTCTCTTCATAGCAATCAATGGTACCAGAAATACAGTGATAAGAGATTGATATAGACAGCAGCTAAATCTTTTTGTAGAAATGTAACAGCCTTCCAGTGCATAAAGCTTCAGCACAAGAAAACAATGGTCGTATGTCAGGGCTTCCATGGCATGCTCACAAGTCACTGCAACGTTCAGAGTAAATATGGACTGTATGTATGGGGGTTTAATCAGTCCTGTAAAATAACTTTTTATCTGGTGGCTCGGCTCCCTTATCACCCACAGCTTATTTGCAGAACTTTAGGTCTTGGGCAAGACGGAGCAAGCTCATGAGGAGTAGCAGGTTTTCAAAAGATACAAGCTGCAGATAACTGAGGACAAGTAAAGCACACAACAATATCGAAATCACTCAGAGTTTTATTGCAGCTGACTGAGACAGAGTGTGCTTTGAGGCTGGGAAATTTCCATTACTGAAGTGCAGGACGGTGCCTGGATACTGCTGCTACTGCAGCTGAAAAATAAAAGCAACTTAATTTTATACAGACAGCAACAAAACACCAGTATATTAATTACAATTTTTAGAATTATACAATAAGCTTTTAAAGTTGCTGTAAAATGGATCTCTTTTAAAATATTTAGAATATAATTGTAAACTCATTGTACAAAACTAAGGAACACAAAAATTACTTGAAATTGCAACTGTGTTTTCAAACCCTGTTTGTGAACAGCAAATCGAACAAGAACACGGTAGATAATACATCTCCTGCAGCAGTCACAGGTTCTGATAGTGACAGAGTGATATCCAGTGCAAGATCAAGGCTGTTACTGACAATATAGTTCTGCAGTTAATAATCTTTTGTGCTCCCCTTGGCATGCACAGAACAAACACAGCAATCTGTTGAATGGTTTTAACTCCATGGCCTGTAAGGCACTGTAAGCTTCCTGCAAAGTCAGTCAGAATGCTGAATGGGGGAAAGAGGAAATACTGAGAGGGGAAAGTGAAATAATACTGGGAGGAGGGAAAGTAAATTTGTTTTAGCATCAGTTGCCTGGCACTTTGGGTGAGAGACTTGTTTTTAACTTCCCAAAGGCGTATGATGACACAGAGGTCCTCATTTTCATGGAGGTCACTTCACACTGTCAAAGCAGTGGCCGATGTGTCACTGAAAATCAGTCTCAAGGGATTTGGGCTGAATGTCACCTGCTAAATCAAGCTTAGGGAGGTGCTGACTACAAGTTGTCAGTGTTTGATGCTCTTCATGAATCTTAGGATAGTTCCCTGTGGATCAGAGCTCCTATCTAAGCAATTTAAGTTTGTGTCACAGTCATCACCATGGTTCCTGAGTGCCTTAGAAGTTAAAATATATCTTATAAAACATCTTACATGTCTTATTTCATGCTCTCGTCACCCCCGCACAGAGGCTTGAGGTCTTTTTAAATAATGCTGGGAAAGTTGTTTTATATCCCTAATGCCTGCATTTAGTTGGGAAGATGGGGCAGCTCAGGGTCATGCTGAGGTACTCCGAGGGCAAATGCTGTACTCCTTCAGCAGCTACCAAGAAACCTACTTCTTCCATGTCCCCACCAAGTAATACAATCATGATGATTTAGAGAGATGTAGCTTTGGTTTTAAATTTGCACAAGAATTCGAAATCCCTCCCACCCCCAATAAACACCACATGGCCTAATCCCAACAACACTTTTCCAGGACTCAACAGGGCCTTTCGCAGATGACATTTACTTTTCGAGAGACCTATTTACAGAATACAAAGTTAACAGTTACAGTAGATATGTGTAACAGTGCAGAGAATTTCTGGTCCCTGATTGTAGGATGAACTTATCCATGTGACTCCTGAACTTGATATGGAGATAGTCCAAACCTTGGCATATTTAAACTGACCAATTGTATGGCTTAGCTGTTTCCTAATATAGCTTTCAAACTGAAGATACTGTGTTTCTGTTTGGACAAACTCTTCTAAGCAGTGCTTCTACTTCTTTTTGAACTAAATGGTTTTTGTCTCCTGCTTTTCATTCTCTCCTATCATTTTGTACTAAGTATTGGCTCTTCTCCCCCAACATAATCCTTTATTTTGATCATGAGACTAATAGTTTTCTTAAAACACACGTATGTTCCCTCCAGAACTGGGGCTTTAATGTCACCTTGTTAAGGTACCAGACCCAACATTAAGTGCAGGTAATAGCAGTGTGTTTAAACAGGGTGAAAAGCAGTTGGTAACACTTCTGTCTGGTCTGCTTGCCTCAGTAACAATAGTGCTTCACTGAAGTAGATGCAGTCAGTTTTGTCACAGAAGGAATTGCTGGGAAAGCATGCCATGGCCTTCTGACTGCTTACTTGCATTTAATTGGATTAGACATATATTTGAACGCACTCGGAGGAGCTGACAGACTCTCCATGATTTCCTGGCCTGCCTGTTGGTTTCCTTTCTGATCAGATGCATCCTGGTGAAGGTAGAAAATAATCTAGATACACGCCAGTTTTTAATTAAATTTTGCTATGACAGGCTGTGTTTAAGCTAGATTTGCTACAATAATTTGTTTTGCATTTGCTGATGACAGATTTATTTATGTATATAATCAGAACTGTAAGCGTAATTTCATTTTTAGAGTTAAGAGAACCTTTTAAATTATATTTTACTTGGTTTCAGAAAATTTAAACATTTATTCACATTTCCTGCTGTCTAAAATTTCTGAGAAAAACAATGCTGTGTTTCTAAAGTGCAGAAGAGCACATCATGGAAAGCATTATCTACAAGTCAAAATAAATACATCAGAAGCATTATCCCACTCAAACACATAAAACCCCAAGCTGTATCTTTGAATGTCTGTTAAATATAGAGGGGAGTCTGTTAGATTGTGGTGGTCACCAGTGACAGCTTCCACACCATCAGATTGGGTTGACTCTGGAGCTTGGGCTGCTGTGTGGCTGACCATCTGCAAGGCTGAAACCAGAAACTCTTCCCTCCTGACTTCTGCTCTGACAGTAAGCCTTGTGCTTTGGGGATGTGAGGAGATTGTACAGCCTTTGGATGCAGCTACTTAAAATGGCAACTGTTCGGACAATGGCAAAGGAAGGTGGCTGGTAGCAAGTTGTACCAGAAGGTGGGATGCCAGAAGTGACCCTCTGGCAGTGGGGAGAAGGAACACAAGAGAGGACATGGGCAGGGACACCTTGGAGGTGAAGACAGCCGCGGAGCACCAGAAATGTCAATAGTAAAAATGTCAATAGAAAGGGAAAGCAGAGCTGAGAAAGAAATGTCGAAAGCAAGGCAAAGTACAAGCAGCGAGAACCTGGGAGCAACTGGATTGTCGTGAAACAGCTCCTGGCTGAGCAGTGTTACACAGGAATGTGTTCTTAGTTTTCTAAGAACATCTTACAAGAACAAAACTTGATAGTCAAAGGGGTATTGGATAATCCCACACTGGGATCTTCTGACAGACCAGGATGGCCATAAACCTGGAGACGCAGGCATGCCAAGATGTATAAAGACTCGTATTTGGCTGCATTTCCTAGGAACAGAAAATGCAGCCTATCTCCTGCAGCTGTGGCAGCAGCATTAAAGCAGAGAGCAGCAGGATTCCAGGTCAGAGGTCAATTCTTTGGAAAGCTCATGAGAGAATGGTAGATAAAAATTCCTAAGTGGCATTCATATCCTTGTGCGTTAACTTCTGCAGAATTCCAGATGAAGTAAAATCTATTTTAGGAAAACCAAGCCTTGCAGGAAAACAGAAGATGCTGTTTGTTGCAAGCAGTGATCATGGTGCAATACGAACCAGCACCCACCACTATTTCGCCTCCCATTGGAGGCCTGGAGTTTATTTACGTTCACATGGGAAACAACTGGCAGGAAAACAGGATTCTATAAAACCAATGTGCTGGCCAAGGGCTGCAGAACTCTGCACCAAGGTGGGAAGTGCGAGAAACGAATGTGCTCCCGTTACCAACGCGGCTCTGGCGTTAAGCTCACCAGGACGCCGAGGGCCGGGCCGGGCCGGGCCGGGCCGAGGCTCCCAGCCCCGCTCCTTCCCCGCAGCGGGGCCGGAGCCGCCAGCCCCTGTCTCCATTTGCCGCCTCCCGCCTCTCCTCCCTCCCCTCACGCCTCTAATGGCGCCCGCGCGCCCGCAGAGGCGCCTCGCCCACCCACGTGACCCGCGCGCGACCGCGCCCCCTCCCCAGCGGCTGCGGTTACCGCAGTCCTCGCCCCGCCCCTCGCTCTTATTGGCCCCGCCCCTCCCCGTGGCCCCGCCCCGCCGCTCCCTCGCACCAGCCCCGCCCCTCCCGCGGGTGCGCGCGCGGCAGCAGAGTCTCCTCACTCGGCGGAGACGGCGCTGACGGGGCCCGGAGCGGCGGCCGGGGCTGCGGAGCGGGCGGCGCCTCTCTCCACCCTCCTTCCTGCATCCCTTTCCTCCCTCCCTCCCGCATCCTTCTTCTCGTCCCCTTTCTTCCTCCTCCTCCTCCTCCTCCTCTGCCCGCCCCCCGCGGTTCCCGGCGCGGACACAACATGGCGGCGGTGTCGGGAGCCGGGGCTGCGGGCGGCTCTGCGGGCGCCGCGGGCCCGGAGATGGTGCGGGGCCAAGTGTTCGACGTGGGGCCGCGCTACACCAACCTGTCCTACATCGGCGAGGGGGCCTACGGCATGGTGTGGTGAGTTCGGGCAGCGCCCTCGCCGCTCCCTCCTCTGCCCCGCCGCCCGCCCGGGCCCGGCCCTGCGGGAGGAGCGGCCCCCGCGCTCTCCCCGCTCTCCCGCCTCCCGAGCCGCGCTCTCACCCCCCCGACCCCCGCCCTGAGCCTCGCACTCCCCTTACCCAGCCCCGCTCCCCCCCGCCGCGTCTCTCGGTATCGCGCTCCCCCCCCTCCTCAGAATCCCTCCCTGGATGGGTGCAGCCGATCGCCTCGCTTCCTTTCCGTCGGACGGGCACTTTTTGGGGTGGTTCTTGTCCTTCTGCTGGAGCGGGTTGCTCTCTTTACTATGAGGATGGGGATGATGTGGCACAGGTTGCCCAGGGAAGCTGTGGCTGCCCCATCCCTGGAGGCGTTCAAGACCAGGTTGGATGGGGCTTTAAGCACCCTGACCCAGTGGGAGGTGTCCCTACCCAGGGCAGGGGTGTTGGAACTGGATGGGCTTTGAGGTTCCTTCAACCCAAACCATTCCATGGTTATGTGATTCGCTCTGTCTCTGTAGCGATGGCACGGGGAAAGGTGGGGAAATGCCGCTGGCAGCTCCGCGGGAAGGCTCCCCCGGCTGCACGTCGGCCGGTAAAGCCGTGGGGCTGTGCTTTTCTGGGACGCGCTGTCCCTTGCGCCGAACGGGGCACCGGTAGTATCGCGGGGCTGTGCTTTCATGGGATTCGTTGCCTGAGAACGGGGCAGCCCCGGGAGCTCCCGGCCCTCGAACGTAGGGTTCGGTGCCGGGAAGAACTGTGCCGTGTTGCACTGAGAAGCGATCATATGGGTTCGCTTTGGTTCACGTGAGTGGAAGAGGCCCGTTTGAGGGCGAGACAGGATTTTTAGTGACTCCGGTGGGCTGGGGTGATGCTGTGTGATGGTGAGTCTGTGACTGCATTACGGATCCGACACGCAGTGACCTTATCTGTTCTTATTCGCCTCCTCTTAGTAAAACAGCTTAAAAACCGCTTCTGAAATAATTGAAAGCATGCAAACGAAAAACTCTTTTTTGTTACTGTTTTGTCAACTTTTTTCCAACGCTGCTTTAGTTTCTTAGCGTATTTTTTAACCAGAGGCACTAAGTGAGGTGTGCAGGCAATGATTTCGTGAAAGCTTTATCGGCATTAATTTCTCTTTCTGATGCTTAATCTTTTGTAAACTGGTGCATTTCTCAGCAAAGGCTCTTCGCAGCTCTAAGTGCAGATTTCTATAGTTGTAGATTTCTGCCCACAGTCATTGGATTGTGCTGGCCTGTTTGGGTGAAGTCACCTTGTTTATTAGGGTGGAAGCTTTCATCCAGGCCTGGACCTGACTGGGAGCCGAGCCTCTCTCTCAGAGCTTGGAGTTGTGACCTTTGTTTTTTTTGCTGTGGGAAGAATCTTCAAAATATAAATCAGAAATCCTGTTTATGATGTGAAAATATCCTTGTTATTGTTTTAGTCTTAGGAATTGCAGCAGTATATCTAGTCCAAAATTTGTTAATGTAGCTGATGGCACAGGCTGGATTTTATTACAGTTTACTCCATCCCCTGAGCCCAGGGGAAGCGAACTGGTGCAGTTAATACCAAGGTTAACTGCACCAGTTCACATTTGCAGTCACTATTGGAAGGTGCTTGGGAATGGTACTTCCAGGATGTGTGCTGTGTGTAGCTCAGTTTGTATAAGTGGGGCGTTAGAAGCGTGTTTACCAGACAACACGTTAAAGCTAAAATATTTTGCCGTAGATCAGAGATAACCAGAAGCAATGGGATGGCAGCTGATGCCCTTTTTTGGCATCACTGTGCTAGTGAGCAGATAAAGGGGGAATGGGCCCGCTTTCAGCCCCTCCATATGATATGTTAGGAAGTTCTATGCTGAAACTGTTCCCCCCCCCCAAACTCTGTAAGGTTATCTTTTATTTGAAAACTTACCCTAATACATTGCATCTGCTACAAATGCAGTACAAAGTGACTGACAAAAAATCCAAATCTCCAGTTCAGTTGAAATATGCACTTGACTCCTGTGTTTTCTAGTCTAAAATCATTAATGTGAAATACTAAATTTGGTGCATTGTGACTTAGTTATTGCTCTTCTGCTTTAGGTGTGAAATGGCAGGGAGCAAAGTCTCAGTTTAAGTTGTACACTTAATAAGGAAAGTGTGATGCACACTTTGTTATAGTTAAATGCCATAGCAACTGTAAGGTATTGTAGTGCCTTACATACAAGCTGCTGCGATTAAATAAGAGCACTTATCAATCAACGAATGCGCAGGTTGTGCAGTTCAATACTGTAGATTCCTTGTCTTGCTTTGGTTACTAATGCAGTGAGGATCTGCAGAGGCTTCTCCCTTGGAGTGGGGAGAGGGCAAGCCCAGCGTGTGCTGTCTGTGACTGTAAAATGCATTTAAATTCATACACTTTAATGAAGGAAAGCGGAGCAGGCTCTGGTGGGTTTTTTTAGACCCATAGCTAATGTGTAAGACTTAGGAAATGCAGGTTATTTACAAGTGCATTGTGCCACAAGGCTTGCTGTATGGAAAACAAGGGACTTAACTCTTAAAATCCATCACGCTTTCCCTTGTTTTTCATAATTCTTATGTTTCTGAATTATTGGTTTGGGAAGTTGATAACAGTAAAATTCTTTGACTTATATTAACAAAAAGGCAAATGAAGTGTTCTTAAGATAGTGCTGTTATGGTCAGTCTTCCATTTTGATTTTGCGGCAGAGAGAATAATGTTTGGGAAGTATTGATCGCAACATAACGTAACAGCACAGGAAACAGAGGAAGGTGTTGGCTGCATAGACTGTACGCGAATGTTCTCTCATCTGGATCTGAAAGACATTTAACTATTTTTCCCTGCTGCAGTCATTTTTTAGCATAATCGGGTTTTGAGTAAAAACAAACGTAACAGAGCAGTGAATTTGCTGTTGTGTTGTGGATGCACTTTCTCAGCTTTGTAAGCAGAAAAGGCACTAATTAATGTCCGCCAGTTAGACTCCACCAAAAATGCTCATCCTGCGATACAGGCTTGCATTGCACTTGGGAGTCTGGTTGCTGGGGTGACGTGATTAATAAGTGGGTATCCCTGTCGGTGTCCTTTTCTGACCTATTTTTTTGTTTTCATTTTTCTGCATGTGAAACTGGGGGATGATGGCAGTGCAAACAGAGTTTTAGCCAAAATCCTCAGCACTTTCTAGGACTGTAGGACATTCATTCTTTGGGCAATTATTTAGTCATGTTTGCTATTCTGAATTAATTTACCCAAATATATGCAAATGTTAAGTTTATTCTTTTTTCTTCCCCTTCTCTTTGGCTTAAGAGCTATTTTGAGGGGGTTTGGTAGGTATGGTGTTTGTTACGTGACTTTTCCTTTCCTGCAGTGATTGGGGATCATCAGCCTCAGAGTCAGCGGGAACTGACCTTCAGATCAGGTCTGAGAGTTTGAGAACTACCTTTCAGACGCAATACACGTGAGAGGTTTTTGAGATTGTCTCTTCCTCACCAATTTTGTGGGGTGGTGTTGTTCTTTCACAAAAAAAAAAATAAAGCAACCTGTTAACAGTGGTGCTTTAACCATACTGGAACAACAATGCACATGTGATAGTGTTGAGCTTTAAGTTTGCAGTGTGAGTTGTTCTTCAGCCAGTTGGTCAGTGGTAATTTGGCAAGGATGATAATCTGACAGCATAAAACAAGTAATCTCTTTGGATAGAAATAGTGAATGGGAATGTGACAGGGATGCTCTGGTTTTGTATTCTGAGTTTTGGAAGCCCTTTTTGTCATCAGGTTCGTGTGAATGTGAAGTATTATCACTGCTTTAAACAACAGCATATAAGTAATAAAGATGAGCGTGGTTGGAAGAAAACAAAATCTTACATTTCTTGGCCTGAATTTGACTGTGCTGTTACAAAGACATCTTTGTATTACTGATGTGCTAGAGAAGAGGGATATTGAAGTTAAGGTAGTAAGATGAAGAACGTGAAAGTAGTACTGGAAAGAGCATTTAAAACTTCTGGCAGTATTTTTTCAAATTTCTGCTTGTTTCTCCTGTTTCACAGAAGAACCTTGCTTTTAGAAGATGGCTAATTTCTTATGAGACCTGAGAAGTATATTCCTAAAGAGACTCGAAACAGAAACAAAATCAGGAATGGAATGATCTTCAAGGCATAGATATTTATATTAAAAGAGGAAAATAGAAAAATTGATGGGTTTGATGGTTGTGTAATATCTTCTTCTGAGACTGTCCAACATTACACAAAAAGGTGATGTTTTGCATCCCTGGCTGAGGGTCAGGCCGGCGGTTGGGGTGGACAGCCTAGAGGCAAGACTGGGAAACGAAGTGGGCTTTTCCTTCTGTTGACTGTTGCGTTGGTCTGGAGTGAGTCCCCCTTAATGATAGCAAGTGATGAGATTCATGTCCCGCAGAGGGTGCACAGGCTGTGTCCGGTGTCAATACCCAGCAGTCAGCATGTTCTGGTCTGTGCCAAGAAGTGAGTACAAGTTAGCTGGCCCAAAATGCCCTCCGTGGGGCGAGAATGAGGGCTGTGACTGGTGGCAGGTTGTCAGCTGGGGAGGAGGCCAGGTGAACCTTCCCTTCGGGCACCCACACCTCCAGCAAGTGCTTAATCTGATGGAGATGTACAAAAGGAGCGATTGAAGCTGCTTTTCCTCCTACCCTGGGAAGGGACAGACAGGGGAGCAGGCACGGGGACAGAACTGGCAGCCACTGGTGTTTGGTTCGCATCAGAGCTGGCTTGGAGACTGGTGCGGGAGGAGAGGTAGGAGCTACTCCTTTCTGTCCAAAGTAATGAGATACTAGCTTAACAGCTGAAGGGCAGAGCTCAGGGCCACCTGCATTTTGTAAATAAATATGCATTTTCTTAACATAGCATGGTCCAGCCCACAGAAACAGAGATAACATGTTATTTTTTATTTCCTTAATAAATCATGTTTAAAAGGCTTGTATGTTCACAGTACCTGTATGTGGTTGCATCAGTCCATCTCCCGTACCCCCACATATGGTTCTTGAAATTCTTGCCTGCCTTCCAGAAGATTTAACAAATGGTAGCAGTCATTAGAGATGGGAAGTTTCTGCAAGTTGCTTAAAAATAGGTATTTTGCTGGGTGAAGAGATCCTATATGCTGCTCCATTAGGGGAGAGACTGAAGATGTGAGAAGTCAGGCTTCCCAAAGAGACGTGGCAGCTGCCTCAGTTTCACGGATGGATTTGTTGGTACTCTGGAGACCAGAAATATGTATTTGTCGGACACCAGGCTGTTAGTTCAGTGAGCTCCTTGTTTAGGCGAGGGGATCTACAGCCCACAGAAGAGTTAATGCTTACCAGCTGAGTAGGTGTACAGCTCAACTTGAGCTGAAAACTAATACTTCACCAACATAGTAATTTTTTAAATGTTTTTTATGTTGATGTGTCGATGCTTTGTTATAGCTTTCAACTGTGAACTAAAAATGAAATTAACTGATCAATTTGATATTTAATACAAATATTTTATGACATCTTGCTGTAGAATTTTTCACAGCAATAAAGTAGGCTGAAAGAGACTTCCTGAGGTCACGTAGTCCAGCCTCCCACTCAAAGCAGGGCTGATGTCAAGATTAGATCAAGTTGCTCAATTTGTCCACTCAGTATTTTCAAAATCTCCAGGGATGGAGGTTCCACGACATCTCTGGGCAGCTTCTGGTCCTAGTGTTAAACCAGTTGCCCAGTGAAACTTTTGCCCCTAAAAACATGAGTTTCCCTTGCTACAACAAAGGCCTCTGGTCCTTTGTACTTTTTACCTCTGACAAGAGGCTGGAGCTGTTTTCTGTGAAATCCACCTTTAGGTAACTTAAAGGAGCAATCAGATGCTTTCCACCTTCCCCCATCCCACCCCCTCTTTTTTTCCTCTCCTATGATGTACAAACCAAATTTCCTCAGTTTTTCTCTTGTATGTCAGCCCCTTCTGCATCCTAGTGGTTTTCTGCTGGGCTTGCTGCTGTACTGGGAAAGCTGGACGCCGTATTCCAGATGTGGCCCCACATCTGGAATCCTTTTCCTTGACCTTCTAGCTCCACACTTCGCAACACAGCCTGTCCATGGTTGGTCATCACTGTGAGCAGGCACCGCTAATGGGTGAAGTTGGATGCTGTTCTGGTAGTCTAGAAAATGCTTTTACTTGCATTTAAAGTGAGGTATTTCAGGAACTTTTCAAATAATATCTGAAACAAACAAACAAAAGCCAACCCAAAACCAAAATCCAAGTCCCAAAGCATTTTTATGAAATTATTTCAGTTGTATTTGATTTTGTTTTCCAGATCCCTCAAGTGAAGCATGTGGAGCCGTAGACGTATTTTAGAATATAACTTCTCTTTTACTGTCTTGTAGGGTAAATTAATTTAATAGTATATGTGAAATGCAGCAAAATGTGGTTTGTTTCTGGTGATTTATCTGTGTAAAACCTAGATGCTCTTAATTGTGAGGTCAGTTATTAGAGACAGTGGTTTGCTTGTGATTGAATCCCCTTTTCAGAAGGGAGCTTTTTTCCTTGGCTTTATAACTTTGGGGTGTCTGAAGATGCTATTTGCAAACTCAGCTTTTTGCAAGGTACACTAAAAGCCAATTCAGACAGGGTTACTTGATGAGATATTGGGAGATAGTGTGGTGAGAGGAGGCTGCTTGGACTCCATTGGGGTGCAGGGGATTGGTTTCTGTTCCGGAGCATTTCTGCCAGGCAGTGCCCAGGGAGGTGTGACCTGTGTCCCTGGCAGAGGGACTGTATCCCAGCTTCACCTGGCAGGCAGCTCTGCCCTGCTTCTGTGCAGGTGGGAGGAAGAAAAGGCTGTCTGGGGCTTATGTGTGCTGCCCCAGGCCCAGCCTCCCTCAGACATGGGTGAAAGACCTGTTTATGTGTGTGTGGGTGTGTTTGTATACGAGGTCTGATGCTAAAAAACTGAGACTGTGCCTGTAACTGTTTCTACTTAACAAACTAAGAAAATAAACTATGATACCATTCAAAAAATAGTTCCCTTCTAAGCTGACACACAGCTGCATTGGATGCCAATATTCAAAGCAATTTCACAGATCACTTCCTGAAAGACTGTTCAGCATCTCCATTGGTGGTGTTTTCACATCTTCTACGGACAACAAATGGGTTCCTTTGAGCACCAACTGAATCTTTGGGATCTGTTCACTGTAAGCCTTGGTCAGCAAGTGAAAAGTTTTCATCATGGATTTTTTTCAGTTTCACAAGAAACTTGATACAAACCTGCTGTTTACCCTTGCACACTGACATTTTCTGACCAAGGGTAAGGAAACGTCTCTATTTGAACACTCGTCCACTTGTACTGAGTGATCGAGCTGAGCCTTGTCTCACTGTGACAGGTTAGAACATGCTCTGTAATCATCTCCCTGTCTCTCCCCTCCTGCTCTTGGTCCCTGAGCTATAGGGTTAGTCTTGTTTTTTTTTGTGTCATACCTCATGGCTTGTAGAAAGGCTGTGATAGAAATATTGGTCTATTAGATTTGGGCAGAATCTTCACAACAGTCCAGTTCCCTTTATAGTGGAGCTGTGTGGGGGTTTTTTTACTATTTTGTATGGCTGTACCTAAAATCACAACAACATAATTTCTGTTAAAGGAAAAATTTCTTCTCTTGGAAGTTCTTCTTTTGTATTTTAAGAGAATTTTCATAAAATGCTGAAATACCCTGTGGTGATTAGAATGTAAATGAGAATTTTTGTTACATAGTAGAAAGTAATTTGTCTGTATTGGGGATATTTTAACTACCAGCAACTTGCAGTTATACTTACAGTTTAGAATAGGCAATTACTTCATTTTGCAGTTTTCCTGAAAGTCAGCAGCTGTCTCTGCAGTACCTTGCTTCTCACTTATTTGGAGGGAAGGCTGCTTTGCTCCACCAAGCATTGCTGATGTGTCCTGGTTAAAAATTGAAGCCATTTGAGCACCACAAATCAATACCCCCCAAACTGCTTCAGTCTGGAATTTGCCCAATTTTATTGGGTTTTGGATGGTGCAAAGTGCTCCAAATGACATTCAGGTTGACTTTTATATTGAATTTTCTGAGTGTTTTACACTTGTGCAATGTCTTATTTTTGGTTGCAGTAACCAGCGTGTCTTACTGCTGACAGCCTGAACGAACAGAGCGCAACCCGGTGGTGTGTTGAGGGCTGGGGTCACTGGTGGCATGACTTTAAAAGTTGGAAAACCATGAGAAAGTGCCTTGTTAGCTGGTACTGAAGGGAAGTCACTTCTGATGGTGGTGAGATGGTTTGGTTTGGTTATGTGGTTTTGTTTTGCAAGTGGAATGCTGACCTAATCCTGACAGCCCGTGCAGCAGCCGCCAGCCTTCTTTCTCCGGTGCTTTGTGAAGGTTTTCCTTTTGCACTGGTGTTTCTCCAGGTGTAGGAAAACCTCTGCTGCTAAGCATGTGGGAGTGATTTTGTTCAGCAATTTATTTCTTTAAGTTGGAGTGAAATACTGTGAACTATCTCTTCTGAAGATTTTTATCGTGTGGAATCAATTAAATAAGCAAACTTCTGAAAAATGTAATAATTGTCTGGATATTGTGTTTGTTCCTTTTCCTAAAGCTGATTTCAGGAGTAGTATTTGGGATATAAGTCAGATTAGAAATGCACTAGACAAAAGAGTAAGCTGGACTAGGGGGTTGTTGATGTGATATCACTCTGGTGCTGGTGGTGCTCCCCTTTGGCCTGGGAAAGGGGCCAGTTCCCCCATGCCATTACAGTGCCTGCTTGGCTGCCAGGGCGGGGGCAGCCGCTGAGTTCCAGGTGCTGGGATACTCTGGTTCTGTCGCTGACTGCTGTCCTAGGGGATCTTTGTTGACTCTGGAAAAGCCGTAGCAGAGGAGAAGGAAGCCAGTACTCAGTCAGCTCGAACGAATGCTGAGCTTCCATGACAGTTGGGCCTAGATACTCAGGCCCTGATTTCCATGGCGGACTTGTGCTGCTTCGGAAGGGGCAACCTTACCTCCTGTGCGTCAGGTCCTGGCCCTCCTTCCTCCACTCCTGGACTGCTGCTTGCAGCGCTGTGGACCTGCCTGTGGGGGAAACTGATTTAGCTGAAAAATGGCTTCATTAAAAATAGAATTTAAAGGTGATAAGTTCATGTGACTGGTGTAACCCCGTGAGTGCTGGTGCTGACACAGGAAGGGAATGGAACTTGTAGGAAGGATTTCTTTACTGTTCCTGCTTGAAAGCTGCTTTGACTTTGGGCTGCTTCAATTCTTTCAACTGGCACAAAGAAACCACCGCTCCAACCAAAAAAATGAGGAAGGGGCATGGTTGTTAGGCACAGAAAGGAGAGTGAACTCCAACCACTCCTTTTAATTCACTGAATCCTTAGGTTGTCCTGGATACTGTCCAGGTCTTACAATTTTAGCCGGAAATTGATTCCCACAGGAATTGTCTTTAAATTTATATAGGGATTAGAAACATGGTGATACTTGATGTCATGGTATCTTATCAAAAGCAATGGTCCTTTTGGGGGGGTGAGGGTGTTATTTTGCAGATAGCCAGAAGGCCTTTAAGAGTAACAGTGAAGTTTGGCATAGATGCTGCCAAAGGAAATACTGGTATCCGACAACCTGTGAATCTCTGAAATGGGGAGGACAAGTGGGAAAGCAAGAAGTAGACAAACACCAGGATTTAAAAGAGTTGTCTATTTCCTGAATACCAGCTTGAACTGAAGTGGCATTAAGCAGAGAAGGCATATGTGATGATTTGAAGTCAAGGTGCTTCACAGCTAAAAGTGTAGGGAAAAATAAATATTAGAAGAGGTTGAGAGGTGCGATTGGGGCTTTTTTGAACAACTAGATTGATCAAAGCACTGTGAAGTTAAATGACATCTTTAGCCAAACAATGCAGAACCTTGGCTGAAATAGCTACTATTTTTCTAATACTAATGTGAAGATGTAGTTCTAGAATTGCTGCTCTTCACAGTTCTACTTAGTAGATGCTAACAAAACACAAATAATTTAGTCTGCCACACCTGGGATTATGAAATTGAGCTTCTGGCAAAAGTAATTTATTTAACAGACTGCATTTTGCATGACTAGCTACTTATTTTCAAAATACTAGGAGTGATCTAAGGAATTAAACTGTTAAATCATTATTGTGTGCGTAATTTAGAGTTTAAAATTGTAATGCTGCTGAAGGTTCCATCAGATTTTACTTTTCAAATTCTGAAAAACAAAGTTGTGCCTTTGTAATCTATTAGGTTTTTTAAGTAGATATGTGAAAACAAATCTCCTGTAGGAGGTTACAAACATGCCTTAAGAATTTGCAATGTTAAGGGCAATAACCTGGAGTAGATCAGAAACTGCCACAGAGTAAGATCACTTGTGAATAATACTTCAACTCTGCCATGGAGTTGGCATAATTGTGCCAGAAAACTTTAATGTTAGGATTGACATGGAATGTTGTGAGAAAAATGACTGAAAGAATAGGTAGTATAGGTGAAGGTAGTGGCCCAGCAGGCTTCAGAGGTTAGCTAAAAGCATGATAGAGCGGGCTGTGATTATTTGGGCGCCTCGCTGTGAGCTTGTGATAAAATAAAGGATGCTTGTTTAGAAATCAGATTTATTTTCCCCCTTGTTGAAAAAGAAAAAAAATCAACTTTATATGAAATACAAACAAAAATGGTTTGTTTAGGTTTCTTTTGTATCTTTTATAATCAAAACAAAACAAAGCCAAACCATAGCAGTGATCATATGGTGATGGACAACAGACAAAAGGGGTTAGAAACATTGGAGTGGTGTAAAAATGACATTCCTAGATGTCCTCAAATCTGAAACAGTTTGACTGTTTTTATCCATTTTCCAGTCTTTTCTCTTTGGTAAAAGAATAATACGTCGTAGCTGCTTCCTGTATTGTAATCTAGAGCCAGAAACTAATTATTCTGAAGAATCTGAAAGGATTAATGCATGATTTAAAAAAACCCAAAAAACAAACAAACCCAAGCAAACAAACAAACAGCCTTAGTTCCCTTTACAAATCTGCACCCGTACCACCACCTTCCCCCACCCTCAAAAACTGTAGCCAGCACTCTGCTGTTGGTACTGCTGGTTAATGCTACATCGTAATACTGCATTATTTTTCTTACAGCAGTCTTAAATAAGTTTGAGCTATTTGCATTGTAACTTGATAAATGTCAGCATGTTGTGGAAATGTCCGTGATCGAGCTAAATGTAGCCTGCATAAAAAGATTAAAGATCTTCATAGATCAGCTTATTTGCTGGGAATTATTTTTGCCTTTCGTTTCCTGGCTGCAAGCAGAATTATTCAATATTTCAGAAAGATTCTTATCCCTGGATATGCCCTTGGAAGCTTGTTTCCACAGCAACACAAAGCTACTGATAAAACATCCCTTTAAAACTTCAAATCAGCCGTTTCTTCAGAGCTGTAATTACGCTGTTTGCTGGTAGCATTGTGTATTTTTACACGTGCTTGTGTATGCTGAGCGCAGCGCGTAGAACAGCCAAGGTGAATTATCCCAGAAGTGTAGGGAAACCATCAGGTGATGGGATGAGCCTTTGGGCGGTGTAGCAGTGCAGCGTGTTGGATCTGGAGCTGCCCCCAAAGTGGGCAGTCGTTCCTGTGGCTGTGTGAAGAAACAGCCCTCTGTGGGCTGCAACCATTGCCAGGAGCTGGCTGCTCTCCTCCGGCAGCTGCAGCGTGCTCTCACTTGTTCCAGCACTGCTCCAGAATGAGACATGGGAAGAACAGAAATTGAGGGAAGAGCATGCAGCAGCCATTGAGGGCAGAAGGAGCTGCATTTGGCACTTGTCCCAATCTGTCTGGTGAAAAACTTTCCTTCCTTGAGAGGGGCTACATGTCAGAGTTCGTCTTAGCAGTTGGCATGCTGTCATCTGTAGGCTGTTCTGATACTGCCGGGTGCTTTCTGGTCATTGCGTTTGGAAGCAGCCCTACCCTCGGCTTCTTTTTAAGAAGGAAGTTGGTACCAGAGCAGTGGAAGGATAAAAGACGGCTTTAAAAGTTGTGCAGTGCCACTTCTTGAGCTATAAATGCTCACGTGTTTATCTTGTAGGGCTGTGTAGGTTGGTTTACTTAGTCAAAACTTAATTACATGTTTCCAAGATACTTAATACAGGGGATGATAAACTGTACTGCTAGGGCCTGTATTGATTTTTCAGGTGATGTCTTAAACATCTCTAAATACTGGTACTGCTGCAGGGTGCATAGAATAGTATCTGCAGCTTGGAACAAGGATAATGTTGGGTATACTGTAGTTGGGCAGTTGCAAAATCTATATTTAAAATTATCATATTCCAGATAAATAGCACACACATCTGAATGGTTGCCTCAGCTTGTGAAGCTGCACATTGTCAGAGTGGAAATAAATCCTTCCTTCGGAATATTGCAATTGTCAGTCACTAGGGGTTCATCATCATGGGAAAAATGCACAGACTCTTAATGGTAAAGTTCTGGGTTGATACATGTGGTTAATCATTAGAAACTAAAAGCTATAAATTAGCACTCTAAAAGTTGTTAGTATGTGGACTGTTATTCCCACTACAGATTTTTATCTTCTCTGGAAGATAGTCTAGGTGATAGAAGGTTCTTGCCTTTGAAAGAAGTCCCAGTTAACTGCTTCTGTGGAAACAGGAGCAGTCATTGTGAGACTGAGCAGAAACTGGAAGTCCAGACAGTGGTCCACCAGTAGGTGGGACCAGGCCCACTGGGACAGCTGAAAGTGTCTGCTGTGAGGCATGTTGCGAGAGGCAGGATGTGCCCAAGGAGCTGGTCATTCCCGGGCTGTGCGGTAGCACAGGCAATTGAGCCGTGTAGCTGAATCTCTAATTCTAGCTGAGGGTGACATGGACCTGCCTGAAGTGATGAGTAGGTTGGTAGATGAACCACAGTGAGGTGATGCACTGAGGGCTGGGATTCACACCTCTTATAGTTGTTTCCTTTGCAAGTGTTGCCAATGGATGCTGTGTGTGAGCAACATGTTTCTTCAGCAGAGTTCTGGAGAGCCGTGGGCGAGTGGTGTTGGATGGAGATTGTGAGGAACAGGGAAAGCTTTGGGAAAGCATTCAATCTGATCTTTAAAGAGCCCAACTTTGTTAATACATGGTGTTTCCTAGGTAGTGAATAGATGTTGCTGTATGGTTTCATAGGCTAAGTAGATGTCTGACTGTAGCATGGGTGCGGGAGAGAACATCAGGCTCTTCACTGCTACTGAAGCTCGGTCTAATGTGTAGCTTTTACAGTTTTCTATAGCATGTGTCAGATTACTAAACACTGTATTTTAACACGTCACAGAGTTGACTCAAAGTCCTATTTGCCTTGAGGGCTGTGGCCCTGAGAATGTCAAATGATGTTAACTTTATAATACAGATTCTCTGGGTACCTGTATTGTGCATATTTAAATTGTTATGCATAAGCAACTGTACCTGACTGCTTGTTTGATTAGCTTCTTGCTCATAGGAATTGAGACAATCTTTCATGCATTTAGTCAAATTACAGAAAAGCTGGTATTTCAGAAGGTGTGACAACAGAAATAAATCTAGTGTCCCTTTTAATGTTTCAGCTAGGCAGTGTTTCAGTTTTGCTCTCCGTAGCTGAGGCTTTGCAGTGGTAGCAGCCATGCATGCGTAGCTACGCTGGTGTGGTGAGATCTTCTGATCTGAACAGAAAAATGACTATATGCAACATGTACACTGGAGAGGAAACTGATTGCATCTTTACTGCAAATAGTCTGTTTTTTTCCACACTGAATCATGTGTTTTATAATTGAATGCAAAATTACCGATCTTTTTTTCAAATAACAGCATAAACATTTTGCCAAGAAAATGCTTCGAGAACTATAAGTGAAACAGCTACAGGATAGCAAGTCATGATATATTTAATCAATGGATCAAGGTTGTTGAATCTGTCCAAGGAAGGATGTGTATTTTCCATCAATAACCAACCTTTGCTTGAGAAGCAATAACTTGGAGATTGATCAAATATTGCAAGAGATCAGGAGCTTTTTTTTAAGCAGCATCCATTGGTAGATATTGGCATTTTGCCTTTTTCTGTTCTGCATAGTCACTGCTGTCCAGTGCTTTGAAAGAAAGTGAGATTCTGCACAGTGGGAGAAAAATATATGCTTAAGTCAATACTAGAAGGAGGTAGGAGGTTTGTTCAGAACAATAAAGTGGTCCCTAGGATTCCTTCCCAAATACAGGTTGTTCGTGCTTCAGAATTATTTCTAGTTTTGTTTTCTGCTTGTGACTTACCTTACTGGTATACGGTAACACCGCAGGTGATCAGCTGATTAACGAAGAACATTACCAAAGACATAGTTCTCTTGAAGGCTGTGCCAAGTTCCACTTACAGCACTTTGCTATTATCTATTTTGGGACTTTAGAACTGCTAATGTGTTATCTGTACATATGTAACAGCAGCAGCTGTAATGAATGCTTGCTTAGCATGTGGAGTTCAAAGCGCCCCATGGAGCATTCACGTTCCCTGTTTCTGGAGGCAAATAAATGGCGCGGTCTGTCTGTGGTTGTAGATCAGAGTTAGAGATGCCGGCAGGTCAATGTGGTTCTGTGGAGAAATGCAAAAAGGCTGTCACTGCATAGGCATGAGCTGTATCAGGGGCTTCCTGGCGGCACTAAGTCTGTCGTTTTTAATAATGAAAGTGAGACATTCAACACTCTTGCATACAGTGGTAACAGCACTGTTTCAAAAACACCTTGCTGCTCCATCAATCTGCTTAGTGGTAGGAGAACCTTGATGTAGCCAGGCGTTCACATTCCTTCTAGGTCTCCTTTGCTAATTGGATTTTCATATATCATTCTGTTATTTTCCAGATACCTGGATATCTCAGCAGAGTAAGGCCAGTTAAAAGGGTTTCAGAGACTGTTCTGGGAGTTGGTTATAGGAAACTGTTGGAATGTAAGGCTTGTGTGGCTAGTATGTTTGTAGTTCTATATGAAATAGTCCAGACTAACAGAAACGTTTAAATATAGGCTTGATTGTTTTCTAATTTCTGAAAAATGCAGTAGTGAGCAAAAAGACATTTTAAAGGAACAAGAATCATAAACACATTTAAATTCTAATTAATTAAATTACCATATAATTTTAATGCAAAGAGAATTATTATAGTGAAATGCTTTGTCATTCACATAATCAAAACCATAGAAGACATCCTAAAACTTGTAAGGATTCATAGCACTTTTACTAAACAGTAACCTGAGTCCAAATTTTAGAAAATGATGTGTTTTACTGTTTCTAGGCTCAGACATTGATATTCTTCATAAATGCTTAGGCATGTTGAGAAGCAGTACGGAGCCTGCTTTATTGGCACAGCTAGGAATGATATTCTGACCTTCTGAAATCACAGCACTTTAACTGTGCAGCCAACTGTGCTCGCCAACGTGGGTCACAATCACCATGTTACCTTGCCCTACTGCTGGCTTTCACTTTGCCTGTGTAGTCTGATACATTCTTTCGTTTCTTGACATTGGAATTGAACTTGGAAAGGTGTTCTTATGAGTTCCCCATCTCTTTTGTTCTTTCTGCCATGTCTGTCCTTCATGGAGGTGCCAACAGTGTAGCTCGATGGAGGAGTAAAAGTTTGTGACAACTGGAATTACTTGCAAGAATAAGACATAGGATGTGGAATTCTGCTGCTTGAATGATGATTCCTGGAGGCTTTTCTGAACACAGAGTGAATGGGTTAACTCAGGATGAACTACTCTCAAACTTCTTGATTACAGCATATAGAATAAGACTCAAACTTGTTTGTTCTGCAGGCTGATGAAGGTGATGAATATTCTGTCTTTGTTCAGGTGCTTGAGAACTGGCAGGCCCCGAGTCAGTTGGGAAAGCTAGTGTCTGGTAGATACTCAAATGGGCAGGTGATGAACAACTGTATTTTGTCTGTTCATCAAACTTGAAAGATACATGCCACTGTTGCCTCTCTTCTCTTAATAAAAATAAACGTAAACCAAATCTACCGCCCCTGTGTTCAGTTGAATTTGCGTTCTTGCTTTTGGACTGAATGAGTTTAATATTCTTTGGAACTAATGTTGTCATTTCTCTTCCAGTTCTGCCTATGATAACGTCAACAAAGTTCGAGTTGCTATAAAGAAAATCAGTCCTTTTGAGCATCAGACGTACTGCCAGAGAACTCTGAGGGAGATTAAGATCCTACTGCGCTTCAGGCATGAGAACATTATTGGAATAAATGATATTATCAGAGCTCCAACTATTGAACAAATGAAAGATGTGTATCCTTTCAAAATTTTAAGTTATTCTATGTAGTTAATGATGGTTAGTGCCTTCTCTGGTCAGTTATTTTTATGCTTATCCTTGCTAATTTTTAATAAAAGTGGCTTCTGTTACTGTAAATTGAAAGGGAAGTTGATAGTGTTTGATCGGTTTATAGGTACTTAGATTTGATATTTAGGTGAACGTTTCTTTTCTTGTTTTCCATGAGAAAAAAAATGGTAATTTCTGGCTCCCAAGGCAAAGAACACAACATTGTAGCGATGATTTAGTTCAGTCACTTAACAGCAAATTAATTTTAGGATTGATAGAGCTGTCATTAGAACTGACTACTTTGAGGAGAAAATAAAATGGCCTTACTCTGTTACAATTGTCTAAAATTTTCTTAAAGAATAGAATGGATACATCTGGGGGGAAGGAATTAAAATAAAGCAAAACACAGCCCCCCCAGTTTTGCAGTGCTTCCATCACATGTGAGAAGTCTGAAACTGCAGGTAAACCTGATTGATTAATATGTGCAGATCTGGCCTTTTTGTTGTACTGGTTGCTCTCTGGTGGGAAACTTGGCGTTGTGTAGCTGTGACTTTGTGTGGGGATCGAATGTGTGAAGCAGTCGTACCTGAGATACAAGACCTCGTTTAGAGCCAAGCAGCTTCATTTCCCCGAGTCTGTGTGCAATGGTTTGTGTTGGTTTTGTGGGTCTTTGCAGAGATCTGCCCAGTGAAAGTGCATGGAGGCAGAAATTGAACTGAATCTAGGTCATTATCAATATGTTATTTGTATCAATATGCATTATCAATATGTTATTTGAGCTTGGTCAGTCTTACATGGTGTTCCGAGGTTGCTTTTCTGTGGTCGTTTTGACTACTGTAAGTGCACACTGCCTGTAAAAAGATGTCCTGGTTGTGTGATCCAGTCTGAATTCCCAGAGGAGAGGATGGGCACGCCCGACTGGGATGGCAGTGGTACTGTGTTGTCACAAAATCATATTTCAGTAAAAAGTGATCATAGAACTACACCCGAAGATTTTTGCAGCCAAATTGAATTAAAGGAGAAGAAAATTGTGCTGTACTTATTCCTACCAAAGCAGAAAAAACCCCTTTTCTTTATATTCATTCTAATCTTAGAAAAAAAAAAATCATCTGACTGAAAATATGAAGACTGATTATAAATGATCAGATCTCTTACCTTCGTGCTTTTGTGCAGCTGCAAACAAGTATCTCAGAAGTTTATTACTCATTAAACTGAAAAACAGTCTTTATTTCTTCGCAAGCGGGATAGGAATCTGATCTTATTAAGAGTCCAGTAAATGACTTTAATAAAGAAATAAAGGTTTTTCATGATTAATTAGAGAGGACTGTTTGCCGATGCCCCTTAGTTCTGTAAAGAGTAACATCGTGTAACAGGGTTGATTTGATGCAAATTTGTAAACAAGAAACAACAACATAGTTTCACATATGTCATGAAACAGATGAATAAGACAGAAAATTGTTACAGAAGTTTCCTCTGGTACTGCATTTTGATATCTACAATGACACCACCTTTGTTTTGCTGCCTTACATCTGTTGCCTGACAGATACATTGTGCAGGATCTTATGGAGACGGACCTTTACAAGCTCTTAAAGACCCAACACCTCAGCAACGACCACATTTGTTATTTTCTCTATCAGATTCTGAGAGGGTTAAAATATATCCATTCGGCCAATGTGCTTCATCGTGACCTCAAACCTTCGAATTTGCTGCTTAACACCACTTGCGATCTCAAGGTGAGTTGAAATTTCTTAACAAATTTTGCTGCTATAACCATGAATGTGGTTTTGTTACTGAGGATTATGTGATTTTTATCCTGGAAAGATTGCCAAAAACAGTATTGGTTTTGATAAAATAATTAAGATGTGAGTGACTAAGAACTCACTGTTATGCTGTTTTAATGAGTGCATCACTGTTTCCATCTGGAGGCTGGCAGTGAAACAGCCTCTTTGAAGGCTGGGTGAAAATACGGCTTTGAGGCAGAGTTGTGTTTACCTAGAAAATAAACTCAAAACTGTATTTCAAGTCTTGGTTTCTCCGTGTTTTAAACTGGTAATTGTTCGATGTGGGAAAAGGATTTTATATTAGTGGGCAACTAAAATGGCATGTGAAATTCAGTGCTGTTTAAATGCACAGCAGTTACTCGGAGAGAGAACCGTCCTAATTTACATGTCCAGGGTGCTTGTGATTCTTGGAAAATGTCAGCTTAGTGGCATTCAGTAACGCAAACCAAGTGTAAAGAATCAGAACAGAAATAGAGAATAGAACAGAAAACATGCCATTCTATAACTTTCTGTTGATTTCATGTCTTCGGTTCTGTGTGATTGCAGTTACTGCGCTTCTTCCTATGATAGCCTTTTAAAATGAGGAGCCCAGGACTTTCAAAGTACTTCTCTCCGTATCAGGAAGAACTGTTCAGCTTGGGCCCCACAGCTCAAAGATACTGCTTGAGGAGAAGAAAGAATACAGTAGAATTTGATCATTTTTAGTGCCACATGGAGGGTGAACAGAGAAGTTGTCCACTATCTTTATCTATTAAAAGGCAGGGGAATAGGAGGTGCAGGTGGCACGCTCAGAGGGAAAGGACTTAGTGATTAATTTGCAGCATTGTTACCTGTGGATTTGGTCTGTGTTAATGGAAAACACTGGACAAGTTAGTAGCAGGAGAAGCTGTTGAATGCTGCCTCTGGTTGAGAGTCCCATGGGAACAAGTCCATGGAACATGAGAGAGACAAGTAGAGGCGTCTGAGTGCGTTCCCTTTTACACTATGTTATGGATTTGCTCTTGGCTGCTGGTGGAGTGAGATTATGGAGCTTACATTACTTTGATCTGACTGGTACAACTGTCTGGTGCCTACCATGTTGCACCTAATTACACTTTTTATAGTAGCTCTAGCTTTCGCATTTAAAAAAGAACCAAACTCCAAAGCAAACAAAAATACTCTTCAAAATGTAACCAGTTGCTGGCTGTTCAAGTTTGTCATGGTTCCAAGAAATGCCCTTGCAGTTATTATGCTGGTCCATTGTGTAATAAATACTGGCTGCACGATCAGTTTGCTTTACATTCCCACTGCTACTTGTCAGCTTTTCCTACTGCACAGTGCTGTAGGACTGGTCACCTCTGAGTCTTGCTGTGGGATTTCAGCAGCTGTTGTCACATCAGAACCCTGCAAGGCATTAACCCCTTCACATGGAAGAAGTGGAGTAAAATCTACAATGACTGCAGTTGAAGCGGGAGAGAACAGCTTGAGTGTAGCGCTGTGTTATGTGCAGGTAAAGGCAGTAAAGTAATAGTGGGCAATGTTTTAACACAAGTAAGATGGTCATGAAAGAAGGTAAGCTCAGGGTATGGCAAAACAATATAATATGACCTTAGTAGGTGCTGTCGGAGTTTTTTGATAAGGAGCTAAAACCAGCATGGCACTGCAATATGTGCTTCCTAGTGCAAAACATGGGAGTCGTGTCCTGCCCTGCCAGCACCCCTGGCCAGCTCGGCAGCTGGTGAAAACACTGCCCACAGCCACAGGCTGCTCTCCTGCAGCTTCAGCCCTGGTGCCTTTTTCATTAATGGTATTTCTTCCCTTCGGCCTAACCTGCTCCTGCTCCAGTCAGCAGGGGCTTTTTGTCATTTTAATGAGCTCTCTTTGTGGTTCATCTTCCTTTCCATCACAGATGCATTTTTCACCTTGAGCTGAGAGATTCAGACACCTTCTTCAGTTGATTTCTTTCTCCTCAGTGTGGACCAGAGTGTCGCCTTTTATCTCAATAATAAGGAATCCTATCACTTTGCTTATGTGTAATACTAACTCTGCACGTGCCTCCCTGCATATAGTATTATCTAGTTTTTTTCTGAGATTAGGAGGAAGAGGTTGCAACAATTTTGTCTGCCTGCATAATTATTTTCTGAAGTCTGTTAAAGTGGTCCTCTACAGTTTCTTTGCCTCTGTCTTTACAGGAGACTCTTCTCATTATTTGTGCTGATTCCCTTTATGGAAGCTGATAATTGCACATAAGGCAGCTGCTCTGTTTCCCTAGCCTGGAAAAGTCTTAACATGCTTAAAAGTGTGCTTTTTGGTTGTGTTTTCTAAGTATTCAGGGTTTTGGTTGGTTGGTTGGTTTTTTTTTTAATATGTAGCTAAAGTCAGAGGACTGTCCCTCCAGGAAAGTAAAGGAGCAGGTTGCCAGGCTACAAGGGAGTTTCTGTGCTTTGGTAGGATTATCCATTACAGTCTTTATTGACTACAGCGTATTGTTACTTCACATTTTTAATATAATCACTGTGCACAATTAACTATGAGAGTAAACTGTTATAATGTGCACACATCAGAAGAGCCTCCTAACTCTTTGCTGCTCCATTAGATGCTTTGTTTTTCTGGAAGTTACCTGCTCTTTCATGCAAATACATTTTCTGTGGAAATTGATCATTATCATAAAGGTATTTGGTGGCAGAAAAAGCAGAGGAATGTTGCCATGTGCCCTTTGGAAGGAAAGAAGGGAACTGCTGTACTGAGAACACTGCCTGGCTTCACGGTTTCAATTTTCTTAATTTCCCTCTGGAGGGAGGCCACTCAGTGGTTCAGGAAGCCATGGAGCCCCCTTATCGGAGCACGGATAAAAGCACTTCTTCCTTTTTGCTGAACTCCCTAGCCTAGATCAGAGTTTATATTTCTGTTTATGGTTAGATAAAACTGTTTTCCTTATACAGAGTTGAGAACTATTTTTTGTGGGTTTTTTTAAGCTCATGCTTCCTTCGGCAACCTGTAATCTCGCCAGTCTGCCATTATCTCGGGATTAGATAGGATGTTTCTCCTGCAAAGACGCAGTTACGATGGTGGCTTTTGTGAAAAGTGGTATTGAACTTTGCTACAAGAGTGTTTATTGGTAACTTTATTTTCTGAAATCTTAATCCCTCTCCTCCTTTTCTGGTACTTCTAGCAGCAGGCTGGAGCAGCATCTCTTGCCTCCTGTCTGGCAGAGAAGGTGTTAAATACATGGAACAGAAGTGGTGCATCAGCATTTTTCCTAACTTTTGTGCAATAATTTGTTTCTAAAAGTACAGGTTACCATCAGTGTATTGGTGGGTGTTGCATCATAGGCTGAGAACGGTGAACCAGTGACACTGTAGCATAGGAAGCTCTGTCCAATGTCTAATACGCTTTTTTGTTGTTTCTTTTAAACCAGATTTGTGACTTTGGACTGGCTCGTGTGGCAGATCCAGATCATGACCACACAGGGTTCTTGACAGAATACGTGGCCACTCGTTGGTACAGGGCTCCTGAAATCATGCTGAATTCTAAGGTAAGGACCATAGTGCACTGCTGCAGTGCTTCTGTTGCGGATCGTTTACTTGCGAGCACCAGGTTTGCTTCCTCGCTCCCTGTGATTTTGGGGTTGAAACACATATAGTCTGGAGGAGATGTAGTAATGGATTTGCTGCTGGCTTACAGTACATTTGTGATTACTGGATACTACAACTGAGGAATCATGTGAATTGAGTGTCCGGTTCATTGCTGGTCTTGAGACTTCTTTCCATCGAATGCATTTTTCCAGAGAGCAGGACAGCAGTACTAGCAATGAGAGCATTTACTGTTGGCCTCATCAAGGCTTGCACGTGTGACCTTAGTATTAGCTTGACATCTTGATTTAGATTTAGAATATGTAACAGGGGTGAATCTGAGTTTGAAGGCATGTGATCTTTGTTGTTTGTCAGTTGCATTCCCATAGCCTTGATGAAACTCCCCCATGTGACATCTGTGTCTGGGTTATCCATTCTTCACAGGCTTTGTTGTTTCTGTAGGATTATGGCTCCATTGGTTGTTGGGTTTGATTTATTGTGGCAATGCTGTTTCTAATGCCCTTCGAGGAAATAGTCATTGAGTCATTTTCCAGCTTCTTGTATTTTAAACTCATATTGAGGCCAGAATAGGGCAGCTGAACCTTATTTCAGGAGATGTGTATATATACACATACACACATTTGTCAGCAGCTTTCACAAGAAAATGTTTTGTGTTTTTCTTAAGACGTGGTCACCTTACAGTTTTCCTGGCCTGCATCCTGATGCCTTTGAGAATTACAGTGCCTTGAAAACAAATGCTTGGGTGATCTGCCCTGAGGAGCTGATGCTGAGGAAACTGGGAGTTCAGCAAAGGTGTCAGCTTTGGCTGGGGAGCAGTGGGCAGCAGGCTGGGGAGAGCAGGCAGTGGAGCTTAGGGGGCCAGTGCTCCCAGGGGCACCCGCCCCTGTTCCCCAGGCACAAGTGTCACTGGTGTGCTCCTGAACAAAAGCCTTTTGTTATGGACAGCAGGTTATCCATACACATGAAAATATGGCAATTCCTTCCATTCCTCTTAAAGCCCATTTGCTATTGTTAACCTTCTTACATCCTTGCTATTTCCTTACCTGTCCTGTTTTACAAATCAGCTACCAATCACCCTCTTGATCCTGAAGGCTTCTTACTTGCCTGGTTCTTAGCTCCTATTGGGAAGAAGGGTGGCTTTTTTCCCTGTGTTTAGCGTACTGTTAGGAGCTATATCATTAAGAAAAACAGCTTGTTTACAAAATTTGTTAATGTAAATTTTCTCTAAAATTAGGCAGTCTCAAAGATTTGCAGTTTGCAATATGTTTAGCTGAACTTAGAGAATCCTTTTGGAAAAGCATATCTTGCACATTTCATTCTTGTGACCCTTTCAAAGTGGTGGTTTTGAGATACAATTTTTAATTATTTCATTCTGCACAGAAAGCCAAGCAGCAGGAACAAACATGACTCAACTGAAAAAAGATTTATTGACGTGCACTTTCACAATTTTCTGAAGTAATGTGTTGCCGCAAGTACGCAGAAATGTCTTTGACAGGAACGTGGTTTTGCTTTGCTTGCAGGGTTACACCAAGTCCATTGACATCTGGTCAGTAGGCTGCATCCTGGCAGAGATGCTCTCCAATAGACCCATCTTTCCAGGGAAACACTACCTTGACCAACTTAACCACATCCTTGGTAAGTGTTATCGAGAAGCAGCATTTCCACATTGACTCGCATCTCACCTATTCTTCCAATTAAACTCGTCTTGGTCGCTCATCTCTTTCTCCTGCCGGTCAGTGCATAACGTATGGATGGGTAGGTCTGCCATCCTCTCCCTGTGGCTGTGTCTGCAGGGATTTTTACAACCAGTCAGTGACTTGAGGAGCAGCTGGAGGACATTTGCCTCTTTATTTACTGCATCAGCAGAGAAGTTTCTAAAATACAAACATTTTTAAAAAAAGCTCAAATGCACTGTTAGGTCCAGGTCAATGCTTTTAAAAATAGTTATAGATAACGCCACTTAACTGGATCTTTTAAACAGATTTCTGATCATTAGAAAACTCAAATGCATTTGTTTGTTTATAAGAAAAAATAACTTTAGCCTTTTCAGTAAAGGTTTTCTAAAACAGTTTTAAGGCGTTCTCTACACAGAGTCTGAAAGCTTATTCCCGGCAGCTAAAACAAAGAGTTTTAGCAAATGTCATATAACCGTTCTAATATGCTTTTCATAGAACGCAGAACTCTTTGTATTTCCTTTTTTCAGGTATTCTTGGATCCCCTTCCCAAGAAGATTTGAATTGTATAATAAATCTAAAGGCCAGAAACTACTTGCTTTCCCTACCACACAAAAACAAGGTACCCTGGAACAGGCTGTTTCCGAATGCTGACCCCAAAGGTATTTTATGTTCTATTATGTTATATCAGATCTTCAGAAATGGAAATGAGCACCAAAGTAATGGTGGGGTGGGATTTTCAAAAGCACCCTAAGAATTTATCTGAGTTGGAAATAGAACAGAAAGGTCCCTTAAAATGACAATGTAAATCTAATATAAATCATAAATGAGCAGGACAACCTCATACTAGCTTATTGTTTTAAAGCAGTTTTTTAGTAATCCTAAGATAGCATGTGGTCATGTTTGATCTTCAACTTCCATGTAAAAAGTAAATCCTAATTCTTGTTACTGTCTTAGAAGGCGTCATGCAATACTCGAGTACCGAGCAGAGGCGTTGGGCTTTGACATCAGCATCAAACAAGTCTTGAATTTTATTTCTAAAATCAGGTTTGAGTTAAGTGCTTGTCCTGAGCTCGGTGTAAATGTGCAGGTGGCATGTCAGCCCTGGATCAGACAGGACAATATCAGTCACAGTGGGCTTAGACGGTGTGAAAGGTTAAAATTTAGTGGGTTGAAAATTCTCTAGAATCAGTGGAGCAGAAGTTATAAAAGCAAGGCATTTAATAATCATTGCCTTTCTTAACAAGGATTTAGTAAAGGGTAAATATGATTTTGTTTTGCTTGCCATTTAAACCTCATACAGTTCGAGGGTGGTTGTATTCACCGGACAGTGCTCATTTACCCACTCTTAGAGAATTCATGAGTCACTTTTTTTAATTTTCTAAACTGATACGATAATCTACTCTTAGTGAATATGATCAGGAACTGAACTGCCCTGTACAGGCTGATTTCTACAGATGGGGCTGTGTGGAGCTGGTGACCCTCATCATTGAGAGAAACAGCAGTGATTTATTTGGCTTTTATTAGAGTGCTCATCAATGTGCGAACTTTTACTGTGGCCTTCTGACAGCTCGAGTTGCAGCAGTGCTGACCTGCTTGGCTGTTAGGGAATGTGGCACTTTGCATGGCTTCTGCAACCCCTTTCCATCTAGATCTGCAGAGCAGCTTCGCCAGAGCAGCTGGTCAGTCATTTCAGTGAAGAGCATTGTGCAGGACATGCTCTGGTGTGGAGCCAGCATGGGCATTTCCAGTGTTGAGAAAACCACATCACAGGGTTTAGTGTTAACTGCTGTGCAAGTTTGCAGCTTTTTCAAGCTGCCACTGGATGCAGTGGTGAGCTGTTTTCTTCTTCATCCTGATGCAAACTGCAGCTGCTCTGCTGCAGTAAGAGGCCTCTACTTAAGTTCTGTCTCATAAATGATGTGATGAGGAGAAGCAGTGTAATGGCTTTTAGAATACTGCAGGTATCTTTGGGCTTCTGGCTATTATAATCATTTTGTTCCCTTTTCTTGGAAAGGAAAATGTGTTATAATCAAAGTAGTGGAACAACTGCACTATGACTTGTAACAATTGTCCAGAATTTCATCAGACCTCGCGTTCTGTCATACTGGATCTTCAATTTCTCTCTGGATTCTTTGAGTTGTCTGCAACAGATTTTGCCCAGATCTCATGAACGTGAATATATTTGCATCTCAGCTGGAGAGTATCTTCTGGGCTGCCAGCTGTGCTAGAGTAGTTCACTGTGAGCATCTAGAACTCCTCATGGTTTCTGGATAACATTGTTGGCATTAAACAGCCAAATTACCTTTTCAGAATAAGAACATATTCCTCATTACTTATTCATTTCAGAAAAGCTCTCTTGATTTGGATTTTTGGCACAAAAATACAAAGCATCTATTCAAGAGAAGCAAAGCCTGGTCTATTCTATTTCTGCTGTCGTTAAACCAGATGGTACCCTTGGGTTATGCAGAGCCTGTGGAAGGGTACGTTAGCAGCCAGTAGCCTGGGTGGTGTGACCCACAGATGTAATGGGTGTGACACGGAGGGCGGTGAAGATACCCAGCCCCAGCTGCAGGAGCAGCCTTCTGCTGGCCTTCCTGCCACTGCAGCCAGCACGTTCCAGCTGCACACAGACAGCACACTGCAGGGCAGCCTGTGTTTGCTGTGTAATACCAGTGTTTGTAGCACCTCTGTACTTTGGAGTGTGTATTCAACTAAAGCTTACTTTTTTTTCTCTTAGCACTTGATTTGTTGGATAAAATGTTGACCTTTAATCCTCATAAGCGGATTGAAGTGGAGCAAGCTTTAGCCCATCCGTATCTGGAGCAGTATTATGATCCAAGTGATGAGGTAAAGACATGGTTAAAATGTAAATGTTGATTAAATGAGACAAAACGTTATTTTCTTCATTAGTTTAAGGATGGTGTTTCTGCTGCTCTAATGGAATTGAAGAATGACTTACATCAGTGTACCAAAATTTTGTATTTGTTTGTATTTCTAATACAATGTTCTGGAGGTGCAACACAATGCTCTCCTGAAAGTGGAACTCCTCAGCTCGCCATGGTTTTGTTTCATAATGCCTGAGATAAAGGAGGAGAATAACTGAGTTTGCCATCAGATTATGGATTTAACACCCCCCAAAATCTGAACTCGCTGTAGTACACAATTCTGATGAGATATCAAGTCCCTTCTGGTGAAGAAGTAGGGGAGGAGGAAATAAGCTATTTTTTTTAAAGGGACAGCTATGTTTGTTCTGAGAAGTACAAATATCTGAGTTACTCTTCAGGCAGAGTTGTAAGCCTGACTAAGTTGTAAGCCTTTAACAAATATTTTAACTTGTGGTTTAGATTTGAATAACTACTTACTTTGGTTTGATTTAGAGTTTGGTAAACTAATCTATAAAGCACAGCGCAGACTCATAGACAGAGTTCTTATTCAAAGACTGCACAGTAAAACATACTTTTGTGATGTGCACTTTCAGATTTTTTCCCCATACACTGATTACATTAAATTCAATAGAACAATAATGTTGAAAAAGTAATGCTGTTTCTCTGTATTATTAAGCCTGTAGCTGAAGCACCCTTCAAGTTCGATATGGAGTTGGATGACTTGCCGAAGGAAAAGCTGAAAGAACTGATTTTTGAGGAAACTGCTAGATTCCAGCCAGGATATCGATCTTAAATTGTGCATAGGTAAAGTCACAGCAATACAGAACCACTTGGGCAGGGGGGCAGAATCTTGGTGATCTCTTACCAGTAGTGAAATGTAGAACTTACCTTTTTTGTTGATACCACAACCAGCTGTGAAAGGATAGTGTTATGCTTGTTCGTTTGACCTCAGTCCTATTCCGTTGCTGAAGAAACAGTTTAGTTTTGCCTACAGTTTTGAAGAGTCTTCAGGGAATCCAGGCCACTGGCTGAGATGTTTACCTAGTTTTTAGATTACAGTTAACAAACCAAAGAAGACAGCCTAATCTAGGTTGCCTGTTGGTCTTAAATGTAGTTGCTGTGCTGTCCTCTGTCTGCAGCAGCATTCCACAATCACTGTTTTTTTGATAGTGATTCAGGCAGAAAGCTTAAGTTTTGAGCCAGTGAACTTCCTCACTGCAAGAAATCCATGAAAGAAAGAAAGGAAAAAAGTGGAGGGAACTTTTGAAAATAGAATTTTTACCTGAATAAGGTAACTTCGACTGCTACTGGCTTGAATATTCCAATGTATAGAAGGTCACAAATGAAATGATCACAAATGATCTTTAAAAACACTATTTTGTTTATTTAAGCTTACTAGCTAACATCTGAAACTATTTTAATAATGCAAAGTCAGGTAAATCTGAGGTTCAAACACCTGGCTCTTGCTCTCAGCTGGGCATTGCCCATAGAATTTCACCTGGGATGCTGCAGCATGCAGGTGCCCGTTTCCTGTCCGTGCTGTCTCAAGCGCGTTCCATACAAGAAGCCCTAGCAGAACATGTAGGCATTCTGGAAGAGAATGACAGGAATGTGTAGGAGTAAGGTGACACCTGATAGTATGGTGCAAAAGGAGGGAGAGCAAATAGCTAACATTGTGGTGAGTCGTAGTTTATGATCTCTCCGGCTTGCCTCTTTGCCCAGACCACACTTACCTAGGTTGTATTAGGGATTAAGGGATAAAAGGATTAGGGATAAAGATATCAGTGATCCAGTGCTAATGGAAATTTATGGTTTGCTAAAAATGTTACCTTTAAACACTGCTAGGAAGAGCTGACTGGACTGATGTGATACTGAAATCTAAATATTGTAGTAAGCTTGATAACAATATGCTGGTAACTTGCCCCAGTCAGTTTGTGATTATAGTTACTGGCAGTTCCGCATCACAGCATTTTACACGAGTATCTGACATCCTAGTGAAGGCCAGTCCCCAGGACGTGGCTTGAAATGTGCAGTGCTGGGCTCTTCCTGTGCCTTCTGCCTCCTCCTGTACCTTCTGCACTTGATCAGCAGTCTCCTCAGTGTGCTGCTGCTTGAGGGTCACGGCTTCCCCCTGGATGGTGGGCTTTGGGATCGAGAAGCGGTGTGAAAATAACACTCCAGATGACCACATGATGTGCCTCCTTCATTGGTTGTGATTAATCTTCCTAATCTTTTGAAGATATAAAGTTTTAACTTAAAATGTAGTGCACTGATATTCACTGTTTCTGACTTGTTTTTTACATGTATGGGTACCATTGTCTCTGACTCACAGTGAACATAGTATACATAAAGCATAGGAATAGGAAAGTAGGCTTGTTCTAAAAGGCAATGTTAAAGCTTTCTTCACTGAAATCTGTCTCTGCTCTTTTTTGTAGGACAAGGACTTAAAGGACTGGGCATGCTCAAACGTTGCTGTTCCTCTTCCCAGTTCTTTATTGTTGGTCATGTCTTGTGGCCTCTCTCAGCTTATCCACTAACTCCTTTGAGCCATTCAGGAGGGCAGTTCCTGGTAGTTTTGGCTTTTCATGCTTTCAATGAATCTTTTAAGCCTGAAGAATTGTAATTGACACTCCTATGCGTAATGCCCATTGTTGAGCTGTTGCAGTACTGTACTGTAAGTGCACCTACTGCTGGCCGTATTTTAACTGCTTGCTTTCTGGTTTGAAAGATGCAGTGGTTCCTTTCACTCCTGGATCAATATCCAAGAAGATAATTCATTAACCTGTAAGAAGTTTACACCATGAACTATGTTCTTCTGACTTTACTGAAGTCGCTGGCATTTTTTTTTAGAAAAGCTACTATTCAGGGCACTTTAAGTCAGTGACATCCCAGATTTTTTTGCACTTCCTTTTTAAATAGAAATGGTTAGCATCCGGCGGAGTGTGTTCCATTATGCTATGGATCGATTGCAGCATAAGTCGTGTTCATGTTAATCTTGCTTATGCACTTGTTTGGGTGTCCTGTGCTGTACGTACCGGTATTCTATACAGCCTAAGAGCCACATGGGAACCCAACCTAATTCAATTCATCCAAGAAGCATTTTTATCGTGCGAACAGAAAATTTGTGCTTTTTTTCTCCCTGCATCTTCTAACGGAGGTCATTTAAAGTTTAACCATGTTGGAGGCATAGTACTTCCAAAGTTCATACCAGGTAGTAGTGTTTATAGGACTTGTGCAAAGAGAATGAGTGGCAGCTCGCCAACTTGCATTTACTCACCGTGTGGTGGAAGATTAGCAAAGAACATAATGGCACGATGAGCTAGCGGTGCATGCTTTTCTCTGTGGAAGGCATCCGTGTGTGGTGGCAAGCGAGAAACCAAAATGCAAATGTTAACAAACTCAGCCTGCATACTGCACACCAGTGAAACGCTTCACGTGAGGATTGGTAGTTGTTACATTTGAGTCTAATCACTGACATTCAGAATTCTTGCGGAGAGGAACACTGCATCTTTAAATGAGAAAGTTTGATTTTACTTTTGCTCCTACAGCATGTCAGCATCTCAAGTTCATTTCTTGCAACCTACACTATGGTGATTCGTAATCAAGCCTCCATGAGCTCGTGACATGAAGTACTGTTCTGTTGTCAAGTACTATCAAACTTTTCTGATAATGCTGAGTTAGGACAACCAAACAAAGCTAGCACTAAATAATGTTTAAAATTGTATACCTTTTAATGATCTTTTCAAGTATTTGTTACTGAAATTGTATAATGTGGAGTTTACTAGGTGTTATGTTCCAGTGCAGTGCCTCCTTTTCTTTCCCCACTGCTCTCTGTGGTGAGAAATTTGCCTTGTTTAAAATAATTACTGTGCCCTCGCATGACTGTTAAAGCTTTCTGTGCAAAGATGATTGTCTAAGTGCCACATGCCTATGATTGAGAAAAAGAATAATCTATTGTTACCTCTGAGTTGTGTTCAACTGAAATGCTATTCAACAAATAACTTAGGAAAAATAGTTCTATTTTTAGCTTTTCATATCTCTGCTGTCTTTTTCTCATTTTATTTTGGCAGCAGTGAAGAATGGATTGTATAAAGACTGCTTGCTAATATGAACAAAATGCACTTGTAATTCCTGGAAATAAATTTAAATCTTATATCTTCACATTAACATTAAGAATTAGTTTTTGGTTTCCTCTTGGGTAGTGTGTATGAATGGAAATCAGGTTCAGTTGCTACTGTAGTAAATAAGGATGCTTGCTGGTGAATAACGCCAGGCTTCCTCGTACCGTGTAGTCTGCTCTTCAAGGAAATCTAGAAAGCCATTAACTTAGACTTCAATAGATAAGGGTGCTTACAAGATTCCATTTCAAAATTTTCTTTTTTTTTTTGTTTAAGTGTTAGTCTGCCAAAACTAATTTTTAACAAGCAAGGGTTCATCCTTTAAGGGCATTTTCTACTTGGAAGTTCCTGTGGTACATAAACCTCTGTTGCGGGGAACACATTAGGAGCATTGTCAGGACACTGTGCAAGTGATCGCTGAATTGTGGTATGGCACCTATGCTGAAAACATTTCTATGGAAATATGCACTTGACTGTTGATACTGGTGTAGAAATTTCTGTAGACATTTCTGCACATCTTTACCAAAATGCTTTTCTTGCTCAGTTTTGAAAAGTTGAAATATTTCTAGAATCTCTGCTACTCATACGGTCATCATTACTACGGGAATCATTTTTGGTATGGTTGGAAAGATGACTGTTATTGAAATTTGTTTGCAACACCTCTGTTTTAATTTATTAAGGAAGAACTTTGGCAGCTTGCTTCACCCTTCTTTTTCCCTATTTTTTTTTAATACTTTCTTTAGTTTTGGATTTTTGGGACGGATAGCTGTACCCTTGCCTTCTGTCTCTCTCAGTGAGCAGCTGAGGGTTTACCTAACATCTGGTGCTTTGGGGCTTTCTTCCTTAGTTATTCTTGCTGAATCCAATTGGCATCCATCAGTACCAGCAACCACATTCATCAGTCTTCTACTGAATTCAGTAAACACCATTGGGTTGAATTTATTGATGCACCAAATGCAGAAGTGTGATTTTTTTGGGGTTTTTTTTTGTCAGATTTTGAAAATAGTTTAAAAGAAGGTGCCTCTGACAACACTGTGTTAGGTCATTATTTCATCATTTTACGTTGGTTTGGTTTTTTTTCCTTTAGGTAGTTTTTATATTTTAGAGTGGAGAACAGCAACTCTTAGTCAAAGTAACAGGCATATTTAATGGTAAAGATGTTTGGGAATAAGGAATGTAAACAGTTCACTGTCAAAAACATTCCAACCTTACAGCTGAAGAAAAATATGCAAACATAAAATTCTCATGGATGCTCTGGCAAATAAGCATCTTACTCTGCTGTCCTGACTGTCACCAGACTCTTCCTCATCAATATCCCACGTGTATCAAATCCGAAGTGTGCGACACACTACATGGGCTGAGCGGCGTGGTGCGCCAGGAGCTTTCGGGAGTAGCCGTGATGATGTAACTCGGCAGTGGCCGAAGGAAGTCCAAGGAGAGCTGAGCGAGGTTTTCCTGACTGAGAAAAAGAAAAACCTGTTGTTGCTGCCCCCTGTAATATGCTACGATATATTTATACCATGTCGAAGTTGTTTGCTGAGCAACTGTACTATAGATTAAACTTTATTAATATATATTTGCTTATGTTAGTGTAGTTTATATAGTCCTTGGTTATTGATAAATTTATTGTGTTGTTACAGCACAGTGATATGGTATAAATATAGGTCTCTACATACACACCATATACTCCTGAATTTGGTCCCTTGCATAGTACTTTTATATTTGTACAGCAATGTCTTCAAGCAATCCCAGATTTTAGGGGAAATATTTTTGTAAATGCAGTGGTTTAAAAAAAAAAAGTCCAAACAATCCTTTTACTAAGTTTTAAATACATTTGTGGTTCAAAAGGGTTTAGTTAACAATTGAAATCAAGACACTAAATTAGTGAAAAGTGCACATTAGTAAAGTGAAGCTTACGATGGTTTTTGTAGTGTGTGCTGTGGTTGAATGAAATGAAGCATTGGAGGAGATGTAAAAGCAGACGACTTTTGTCAGTCTAGAACAAATTTCTGAAGGTTGCAGCTGGTTTACTTACTATTGTTGCCTTTTCTTGTGTTGTATCAGCGTAGAGCACTCTTAAAATACTCAAACTGCTTTGTCTTTGCTTTGTGCCTTCTTAGTCATGTACCCCACAAGTCCTGCATAGCTGATTTAGTTAATGGTAAGTTTAAAATAAAAAAGCAAAGGAAGATTTTATAAAAAAAATCATTTTCTGTATGTTCTTATTCACTGTAACAATTAAACGTTTATATTGTGACAGATTTGTGATTTGGTTAATCTGTATAGATCAATTGTAAGTAGCAAAGGTTTATATTTCGTCTTATTCTTTTGATGTTGTAAACGTATGTGATTTTCTTTTTTAAATCAGGTAACTTAATGTTCTGTTTTGTTTTTGGCATCTGAATCTTGTAAAAACAAATGCAAAGAAAATCATTAAATTGTGTCCCTGTATTACCAACTCAGCATAGTACTGTGCATATCTAGAATGACTGGAATTTTGCTTTAAAGTGAACTGCTGTTTTATACATCGTAAATACACGGATGTGTATTACATCAGCTTATCTAAAAAATGACTGTCATTGAGCACTGCTGGCGTGAGTAGCCTGCATTGGAACCACTCGACTGTGTGATTATACCAGCTTGAAATTCAATTAGGGAAGCAATCCAAAACCACAGGTGAAGTTTCTTTATAGACAGTCAGAAATGTTTGATCTTTGGTGCAAGAAAGTTATGAAATCATCGGTGTTTTGAATTGTTGAGCACAGGGTAATGCAAATAGATTCCCATGTCTCTGATGATTCACAGGCTTTTGACGTGATGCTGTTACAGCTATCACACTGTTCCCATAAAATCTTACAAATAATTACTTGAGCAATCCTTAGAGACCAAATGTTTTCATTTTGCTACAAAAGGGTGGTTCTCGGGTCAAGGGTTTGAAATGTGTGATTTCTGGGAGCCATGTAAGTAGGCTCACATCACTGTAATGGGCTTTTAATGAATTTTTAAGATTTTTTTTTTAGCCTAGTATCAGACTGTGCCAAAGAACTGAACTCTTAAAAGATGGTGTTGCACAGTGGGAGCGAGAAACTGCTCTAATATGAAAATACAGCCTGAATCTTACAGAGTCTTGCTGTTGCTGTAGATGGGTTTGTGCATGTTGTTACTCTTTCGTTGGTGGTGGCTGCCTGTCACTGTCGTCGTTCCCTGTAGCAGAATGCTGTGTTCACAACTGCTGAGCTGCTTCAAGGTGCAACTACACTGCAGTGTGTCTCAGCTGAGATTTTAGTGGACTGCTGGTTGACTTAACTGTCTTGTAATCCTATATAAGGTTAGTTTGAAGTATTAAGCATGTTTCTTGTATTTCACCGGAACTGGACACTGATCCTCTCTCTGTAAGCTTCGAGTATAGTGGACAACCTTAAACTTTTGGAGCCCAAGACCATTGAGATGGGTGCTTGGGTCTGGGTGTGGCTTCTGGTTTGTGTGGGCTGGCCCCTGGGTGCTGTCAAGGCTGAGCTGCCTGCACTGGGGAGGCAGTGCACTCAAATGCTGGCAAAGGCTTGTGAGGAACTGCCTTTGAGTACAAACTGCTTTTTGGAAGAGAGACTAGTGCAGGTGATGGCATCAAGCTTTGTAGAGCTCTGACCCCAGGACCTGCTCTGCAGACCAAAGATGCCCACGTCTGTGTTGCATGCGTTTCATTTTCAGTTATTCTTTCTACTAAATGCCTATGCATAACACTGGACGGGCTTAAAAAAATAAGAAAAGGATTTGAAGCGTGTAGAATGCCTTGGGAACTCCGTGGCATCAATACGTGCTGGGTCTGTTGATGGGTACCTTGCTCTGATGGGTCTTTTCACCACACATGAAACTCTTCGCTAGCTTCAGAAGAGTTCCAGAGCTTGGACTCGTGTTCCAGAGGTGGCCTTGGTGAATGTACACAGGTCCCAGCGCTCTGCGGGTGCTGTAGGTGGGCACTGTTCACACCCCCCTCAGAGATGCAGCCCCACTCAGGCAGTGTTCTTGTGTAGGCTCATCTTGGAATTCAGATCCGTGAACTGTTCTGGAACCCCTGTGTCTTTCCCCTCTCTAAGTTACTCACTGATGACTTTCCCTCAGGTATTTTCCAGAACTCTGCCCATTCTTTGTGTGTGTTTTGCTACTGACAATTTAATTTTGTCTTTATCTTCCTATTTGAAGTGAGACCACACAAGTCCCGGTGTTCCAAATATCTTTCTTCTATAGGATTTGTGAGCCTTCTGATGATAAATGCCACATTATTGTTGCCATTTAGTTAGAATTATGAAACTCCAGTGAAGAGGGAAGCAAGAAAGCTGGAAGGTCTCCTGAGACTCTTCTTCCTTGGAAGCACTGCATGGGATCTGGTATCTGCGCGTGGATGTCTTGGCAGGTGATACACGAACAGACAAAAGGAGCAGAAAGGAACAAGGTGTTTGGCCAAGATGTGGCGTGAAACCCCATTCCTCTGGGTTTCTTTGTAGCACACAGAGCCCATTTCCCTTAGTGTTCCTTCCCTTGCCATCTAATTAATTAGTGTGGCAGAGAAATCTGTGATCCTTCTAGCTTTTCATTTTACTTTGTACAGAGGGAGCTTATGTTTGGCTGAAAAAAAGAGTCAAAGTATTCTGGTTTTGATTTCCTTGAAAAGAACAAGAAATACCTTGATAACATGGGGTTTGCAGCATTTTCTCATCTAAAAGTATGGTGTTAAAGGACTCTAATTAATCCCTTGAGCCTTTCTGTGAGATCGTGCGACACAACTGTATTGGCTTTCGACTGGAATTCTACTTCTCCCATCTCCTTCCATTGCTGCTTCCATGGCTGCCCTTTGACCTTGCCAAGTTACTGCCTTCCAGCACTGCTGCTCTTCCTCCAGGTTTTACACTGGCCGCGCTGCTATTTTTCTCCAAAGCCCTTTGTGGATTAGGCCTGACTTGATGACTTCACGTCTTTGTTCTTTCCCTTATCTTGCATGGCTGTAGATGGACTGTCTGTCTCACGGCTCCACTCTTGTTTTCCTTTTTATTTTCCCTTCTGTAAAGCTGAGCCAAGGACACAGCTGTGCTTCACAGCGCTGGCCCCGGCTGCAGCCGCTGGCTTTGGGGAGAGAAGGCGGGCAGCTCCTCTCCCACAGCCAGCCCTGCCGTGCCCGGGATGGCAGCGACCAGGGCTGCGCCCACAGTGCTCTGTTGGTTCCACTTTATCATTTTAACGCTAACGTTGAATGCACAACCCAGAAATAATAATGGAAAATTTTGGTCTCTAGGCGTGATGCATGCTGCAGCACGTCTGAAAAAGCGTTTCAAAAGTCAGGCTTTTTTAGAAAATTCCAATGCTGTAAGAGAATGCTATAGAAATATTTTAAATATGCTGTTGCTGTAGTACTTGGGATGCACTTTTTAGGGTTTTTTTTGTTGTTAGATCAAAGACTAAATGGCTTGTTCTGGAGATGTTTCTCTGCCTTAAAACTGCAAATGCAAAAATGCTGAATATTCAGAATTTTGGCTATAGAGACCTACTGAACTGATTACATCACAAGTGAGGTGAACGATTCAGGGGAAGGATTTTTAGCCAAGCCTTTCTCCTAGTTCATCTTTAATTTCAGTAGCTAGTACTTAAGAGGAAATTGTGACTAAAACCCCTTTCTATGTTCTTGGAAGTGTTAAAACTCGCAAATATTCTGATTTGTAGTTGAGAGATCATAGACTCAAGTTCAAACTTAAGACTTTTTAATGCATTCTGTGTTTTTAAAAAGCTTTTTGTTAGTTTTTGTATACATATCTACTTCTGCAGGCTTTTGAGTAGGTTTGCCACCGATGCGAAAGGAACACACAGAGACCAGCTTCCACGCTCAGAAATAGTTCAGTGAATATTGTTGGTGTCACTACAGCTACGTGCTCTGATCCTGTGTTTGCTCTCCTGTGCAGTGTAAGCACAGCACTGTAGACAGAAGTGTGGTGATAAAGGAAAAAACGAACAATTGTGGTCATTTATTAAGCATTCTTTTGTAGTTCTACGTAATTTATAAACTTGGTTTTGGGAGTATGTTTGGTATTTGGGTATTAAGCTGTTTTTACAGCTGACTTGGTGACGTCTTTCTTGGTATAATATGCTGTTGTTCCAGCATGGCAAAGTTCTGCATAATTCATGTGTGCTCAACTTAATTACTGGTTTTCTTCTTGTGACAATAAATGGCATTGTACCAAAAGCAATATATCCTGTGTGTAGTTAGTAGTGGAAATAATTATTACTGTGCAGCTTTTATTTTCATTGTCTTCCCAGCCACTAGGATGGATCATGTGCATTCACAGTTACTCCAGGCTATTAAAGATGTCTGGGGGCAAAAAAGGGTCCTGCATAATAATTTTGTGCTTTCCAGAAGCTGCTGCTGTGCTTGGAAGCAGAAAAGGGTTGCATCTGTTCCTGCATTAAGCTTATTTCTTTCTGAGTCTTATCATCAGAATACATCTAGGTCTAGAGTGTTTCTCCGGAATTGCTCCTCCACAATTGTCCTCTTGAGAAAGGCCCAGGCTCAACACCAGCATCCTTAGAGCCAAGGATTATAAGAGAGCGGAAGGGGTTTTTTTTCTCTACTTGATTTTGGGATTCTGCTAAGCTGTGCTCAGCCTTATTAAATCACAAGCACTCTAAAAAGACTTGTGGAATGCTGCAACTGGTTTTGCTCGCTAACTACTTAACTTGAGACCAGATAAGACCATGCAGGCCATATGCAATGCATGGGAACTCTCTCTCTAGTCTTAAATTCTGTCCCTCCTGGCCCCCCCAGTAGCAATTCTGCGCTGCTGGCTCTGCAAGCAAACCAACCCTGGATAACTTTCCCTTAAAAGAAGGAAGTTTTGTTTTTCCTTTCTGGGTGCTCAGAAGGGCAAGATATTGCAACAGTTATGTCCCCACCACTTGCACTTGACTGCTGGTGTGTGGTATTCGTCATACTGAAGTGTTACAGTACAAAACCTTCAATGCTGTAGAAATAACAGGGCTGAAGAACTTGCTCTTCTCAACATGTATATTCCTCCTTGCTTTCAAGGTCTATGGAAAAATACCTACTTTCCATTACAACTGCATAACTCTCCTGCATTCTCTGTGCACATTTTTCTCTGCTGCCTCCTACTCTTCTTAGATGTGACTTATTTTACTGCTCATGGTGTTATAAAAACTGTAGTACTACAGGTGTCATGTAGTAACTTGTAAATAAAATTACTGTAAACACATGGTCAAGTTATCCGTGGTGCTGCTCTGTAAATGTGTGACATTACCTTAGCTGCAGATCTCAGCTGCTCCTTCCTGAAGGACCTGTGCTTTGCACCTGTACTTGCACTTGCTGATGATAAAGTCTGTGCCTTTCACAAGGAATCCTTGGGTGATGAGCCTCCACAGCAATCTGGTCCTAGTAACAAGTTCCAGGCAACTACAGCATTGACAGCAATTCTTTCTAGGCAGTAACTTTTCAACATAATTTGCTAGATGACAGCAAATCAACACTTATGTCAAGCTGACTGTCAGTAGAGAAATAATACCTTTTTATGTAAATATCTCTTAACAATTTGTAGAGCAAGTAGAGAACACGGGATTATTGACAGTTGAAAGCTGATTAGGAAACTGTTGCTGTGGTAGCATTTTGTCCTCCAGCAAAGGCCTGTCTGTTTCCTATCCAATTAAGGGTGGTGGAAAAAAGTTGAGGAGCTCTGACCTGTGCAAAGAACACGAAGTGCTGTGTTTTCAAAACTAAAACAGATACAGTGCTCTGCCGCGTTCCCTTCGTGGTTGGCACACGGTCAGAAGCGGAGCAACACAGCCCGTCTGGCTGGCTCCGGGGGTGTGCAGGCAGGAGAAAAGTGTGGGAGGCCTGGCCAGGAGCTGGGGACCTGTTTGGGAACAATTCCCCTTTCCCTTCCAGGAAACAGTCCTGAGGGGATCTAATTGGCAGTCAGATGTTAAGCTCTTCAGAACTCTCTGCCTTTGTGTGTGTTGTGGAGGGCCTGCCATTGGTCAGTGTAGCAGCAGATAAAACTCAGCGTTGAAGGGTTTTCATGCCTTTTCTTTGGGGGATGAATGTTTTAGTCAGTCCTATGGAATACTTTAAGAGAATATCCAAAAGGCTGAATTTTCTGTAGTGTTGGAGAGAGAAGCAACTTGTCACTCGAGCTACCTGAGGCTCCAGTCAGCTGTCTGTTATGTGTGCAGGTCAAACCCCTTTCTACCGTGTACCATGGCAACGGGCTCGTTTTGAACAGCTTGCCTGAGCAGGGTGACAGAGACAGGGAAGCAGAGTGATCGGCTGTTGGAATGCGTGGTCCTTGATGCTGTTCTCCTGTCGGGTACCACTGTGGAATCATCCTCTACAGTCCTCTCTTCCCTGTCCCTCTGGCTTCATCCTTTGTTTTTTCCCCACCAGTGCAGATTAAATGGTGTTGCTTGTTGATGCCTTATTTGTGACTGATGAGATTTTTCCTCCCTCTTCCACTCTTTAAGTTCATCTGGAAGTTGAGTTCACCCCAACTATAATTCTGAAATCAGCTTTTTGGGGGTTTTTTTTGTGAGAACAGTTGGTAGTTCTTACAGCGTTGAGCTTTTTGCTTTCTCGTGAGACAATAACAAAAACCTTGGCAAGCACCTTTTCCTGTGCTGCCTTTGTGCAATGGAGTTGACAGACAGACAAATCAGAATGGATTTTTTACTTTCCTTGTGTACTGTGGTGACAGCCTGTTCAGGGACAACAACTATATCTGTTTCCCCTTTGCACCTACTTAGGCAGTGAAGGACTAACCTAAAAAGCTTGAGGAAAACAGATAATGTAAACCCAGCTCATGCTCTCCTATAAACACAATTCCTGTATCCTGCTGGCAACTGAACCACAGGCTGTCAGTGTCCAGGGCTCTGATGTCAGCAGAAGTTACAGTGCTGCTGGGTGGTTTTTTCGATACTGGATTAACCCAGTGCCCTGCCTCCCTCAGGAAGTAAGGGGAACAGTCAGAGGTGCCCTACCTGGCATCCTCTTGTAATGAGTTTCCCTTTTTCCGTTTGCTGTCTCCTGTAATCAGTTACTTTCTTGTTTTGTTTTGTTTTTTTTCTTTACTCCTTTCAGACTTAAAGGCTGCCCTAGGGTGAGGTTAGTGCCCAGACTCAGCTGGAGAACCAGCAGTCCATCATGAGAACTTTCTGTAATTATTTGCAGTTCTATGATAGCTTTGCCAAATGTGCACCCAGCAAACTAAGGGAACCACAGAAAAATGCAGGTTTGAAGGATTGTCTGAAGGTCACCTGGTCCCTCGCGTGCTGACATCGATGGAGATGTGGTGATTTGGACTGCATGGGGCTGAATAAGACCTTCTCAAGGAAAAGGAGGAGGGAGGATGTAGATCTTTTGATCTTACTTGCTAATTTTTGCAGGTCTTAAGAAACACAGTAACTGATAAAGTCAGATTTAAGCACAGAATGCAGCCTTTTGCATTTGTTTTCATCCGTACTTCCATCACGTTGTCCGTATGCTATACAGGACACTACCCCGCACAACGTCCTTTCTTCTGTTTTGACTGGCAGATGCTGGGAGCAAAGAGCATCATTCACATTTGTACAGAGCCTTTAGCTGCTGCAGAGGCACGAACAATGAACCCCTCCTTGCTGTCCAAGCTGCCTTTCCTGGTACCACCATCCTTTCTGCTGTTCCTGCTTGTGGGCTAAGCTTTCATTCTTCTTGCGCTAACTGTTTGCATGTTTCAGGCTCCAGATTTGACATATAAAGACAATCTATCTTCTAGAAAGCAAAGCCTTTTTGTGTAATGTTTGCTATTCATTTTGTCCACAGGTCAAAATTTTCAGTGACAGGGCTCTGTAGTCTCCAGAGGGGAAAAAGAACAGAGAGAAAATTGGCCCTAGAAAAGTTGTAATAATACTTTTTATTCCGCCTCCCACTAGAAACTGTGCCTGTTAAAACAAAAGCGTAACCGTAGCTTAGACCTATGGGCTTTAAACTCTCCTGCCTATTCCCCCAACTGCAGAACTGCAGGATTGAGTATGGTCTGCAGTCGAGCCATCTGCTGGTGGGAAGCTGCCATGAATAGCGTTTATATAAACACAACCCTCGCTGAACGGCAGTTAAATAGGATCATAGAACAGCAAACTTCATAATAATAATAATACCTAGAGTGTTCTGAAAGATATCATATAAATCCTATAGCAATATAGCTCCAGTTTGCCAAAGGCTAACCTGGCAACCGTTCAAAGTATAGTAGCAAAACCCAGGATGCAAAACGGGTTTCAATAAAGCAAAGTGCAAGCACGACTTTGGCAGTTGTTTTGCATGGTGTGCCAGCACCGCTGCAACTTATTTTGAATACACTGATGCAGAAAAAGATGCTGGAGACTGTGACCCATAGACAGTGGGGACAAGATACACCTGAGTGCCAGCCTTTCCAAAACTTGGATACCGACTGAGATGGCACTGCAATATTTCCATTTTGTCTCATATTACCAGTCAACCTTCCCTCCTGATGTGCTGCACAACGTGAAGCAGCAGCATCACCTCTGCCTTTATTTTAAGCAATTGTCATTGCACCTGTGACGCACGCCTGTTAACTTTTATGCTTAGTGCTGGATATGGCTGTCTTGAGCTGATGTAAGAAAGACTTTTATAGCTTCCTCCCACTTGTGTTCCACTCATTTGAAACGTTAACCATGCTGTGGTGGGAAGGAAGGTCCAAGTCCCCTTTGCAACAGCCAAGTCACCCTGTTCCGCTCCTGTCCTTTTCCCTGTGCTGCCTCATTGGTCTACAAGATACAGTGGTGCCTGTGCCAGGCTCAGAAAGAGTTTTGACAAACATGTAACTGCCAGAGCAGAACAGAGTTAAGTATTCAGTAGCCGTGAATATGTAGCACAGTGTGTTTGTACTGTGTGCACAGTGCCTTCTGACTCAGCAACACACTTAATGCAAATATTTTTTCTTGGTACAAAATCTAGCATGGAATTCCTCATATAAAATTGTAGTGCAGCTATGAGCAAATTTAATTTATGAAATGCAGATGATGTCCACCAGAAAGAATGAGACTTTGATACTATTAACTCATTATGTGTTAGTCTTGCAAACCTGCACTTCTTATAGTTAGGAATGTCAGGAAGACCTCTACATGTAACAGGTTTATTGAAAGGTATCTGCTTTTTTCTTCCACTCAAATGCTAACATTTTATTTAAGATTAAAAATAATTGGCTTATGAAGGAATAAAACTGCTGCCAAAATAAACATTCTAGGCAATTCCTGAAGCTAAGTGACAGGTTACTTCACTGGCCACACCAAGTTAATTGTGAACAGCAACATGGCTGCAGGCTGAAGTTAAAAACCGCTGATAGACGCTTGTTCTCACTATGCCTGGCTGGGGCTTCTCTAAAAGTAACAAGGAAGATGTAAGCAAAGACTATGATTGATGGTGTTACACAGGGAAATGGGTAATGCTTACCTGAGCTAATCTTGTCTTTAACCAGTCTCCCTATTTCTTTATTACCAGAAACATCCAACCCACTTGTTCTAAAAGTTATAAGGGAAGTTCACACATTTATTTATCAATATTTATATAAGGATGATGGTAAGAATATTCAGTACAGCTTCAGCCACGAGATGGAGCCAGTACAGTACAGGCACCTATGTCTTATTACTGTTGTCCTCTTCTGTCTCCTTCTCATTCAATTTCAAAGTTACAAGAGATTCGTGATAATCACCCAAAAAGCTTTTATTTTTGTCTTTCTCCAAGAGAAAATTCCTGAGGCCAACTTTACTTTTTACTTTGTGTAGTCATCTTGACATTGCAAAACCAAATAACCTCTTTAATAATATATGTCTTCATATAATTCTAGAGAAGTGTGATGCCTTGGAGTTTCACCCTGCTCTGTTGTATTTTGCCTTGTGAACAATGGGCTGACTGCCACAGAAGTCAATCCTCCTAATCCAAACAGGTATCTGTGATTTTTCTCTCTTTCCTAGAGCATGGCTTTACTAAGGAAAGCTATGTTCAGGTTCACCTCTGGAAAAATCCAGATGACCTGCTGATCATTCTCGACAAGAGATGCCTCCTGAGTGTACCAAGCTTTTAACTTGCATGGTATGTCAGAAGAAATTCAGGAGAAAATTCTAAAATGGTTTCATAATCAATTAGCTAACTTTTTTTCCTTTTCCCTTATAATAAGATTATCAGTAGCAGAAGTCTTCATTAAAGTGTCAGTGCATTTATGAACAGGCCAGTCACATCCCTACTTCTTTCAACTTCAGAATGCACATATGATCTGCACAATGGTACTGCTTGTAGAAGAGGCAGAAGTTAAATATCAACTATATTAAAATAGTTGCTGTGAGGCTGATAGATTAATAACAGCTTAATGGTAACAGAAATATATTTTCTTAGCTTGTTTTTATTAGACCATGTTGCCTCTTTCCAGAAGTCCATTTTGCTTATGTTCTCTTAAACACCAATGATTTTCCCATCTAATTTGCATTTAAGGTATCAGAGACACCTTACTATGTGTTTCTAGTTAATTATCAAAAGTGGTGTTACAACTTAAAAAATAGAATCAACTCAGTGTCTCCAATGTATCTGAAATGTTATTTGTCACTCAGGGAAGCGAACAGACTCCTGAAGATTTTGCTTCCCTCTTTATAAGGCTTCTCTGGGCTTTGAGTTTTGCAAAACTCCTTGCTTAGAAAGGAAGGTGGGAATGGGCAGTGGTAGTCATGTTCTTTAAGTGAGAACAGCAGTTCTGAAATGCCTTTGGGGATCCTGATGAAGAATCAGTTGAACACCCGGCAACTAACCAAACAGAAAGGTATGGTCATCAGACTTTCTAAATACGAAAAGCACAATCCTGTGCTTGATAGGGACAACAATTACTGCTGGAACTCACAGTTCAAGAAATCATTTGATAACTTGGAGAAGGGTCTGAGAAGAGATAGAGAAACAATTTAGAATTTGAAAAATGTGCTTTATGAAATATTATTACTCAAAAGGATGGCATGCTCTCACATCTATGGTGAGTCCTACTGCCTCCTCAGGCTTACAGATGAGGGAAAAAAATAGATGAATGATAAAGCTAAATACATTCAAGGGAGAAATAAGATGTATATGTCTGTCAATAAGAGTAACTAATGACTGGAACAAAGAATTAACGATCGGCAGAGATGAGATGTTCTAGGATGTTTTCCTAAAGGATGATCTGGTTTAAATGACAAGTAAAATCACCAGTCACATGGCTTCTATCTTACAGCGAGTTAGCACATGATTACTGTAATCCCCTTGGCCCTGTTTATCTGTGAAATGATAGAATATGCCTGTGCTGGATGCCCTAATCTGGACAGGATATAAAATGAGGATGGAAATATATGTCTAGGTTTTAAGATGAGAAACAAACTGAGGGGAAAATAAAAAAAAAAATCAAGCAAACCTAAACCAGAAAAACCTTGAATCCCTGCCATTAGCTAATTGTTTTGCATATAGGCAAGCATAAGGTGTTTATACAAACCATCTATCATCAGAAAATTAATCTCTACTTTTCTACTACTCACAAAACACAGGCTTAACTTCTCAGATAGATAGCTGGCCAACAATTAGCCAAGGAGTCTATAGCTGCAGGACACAGATAACAATCCTATATAAAGGTGGATTTTATAATATGTATGCATCCATTGAAAAGCACAGGTAGGTCATTTTATTCTACTACCTTTTTCTTTTGTTTCACAGAAATGTGTCTTCTTCTTTACTCACTGCTAAACACAGACAATGCATGCCAGTGTCTGCTTCTGTCCTTTAAAATGCTGTGGTACTCATAACGTGCTGTGAGTTTGTACGTGGTATTGTGCTGGTTTATTGTGCTGCCACTCCTGTTTGCATGCAAAACTGAGATTCAAATGTTCCACTGTACTGTGTAATTTACTTACCATGAGAGAACAGCTGCAAAGGTGACAATACTCTTTCCAGTCTTGTGCTAAAGTGCAGCCCGAGTCTCAGCGTGTCTTGCTGGAGGCACAGCTCAGCCCTCTGCATCCAGAATTACCCAGCCACTGTCAGGGGTTCCAAATAGTTGTGTCTTTTCAGGCTTTGGATATGATCTCCACACCTCCTTCCGAAAGGACCTTAGGATAGTTTAAAATAACTACTCTTCTTTCAGAGATGATGGGGAAGTTATAGAACTACTGACTTAGGCTCTAGTTCAGTGACAGGTTTTGTCCAGTCCAGTTGTGTACCAATGCACTTTCATAATCAGAAATTGAATCCAAATACTGAATTCTGAAACAAGGCGCAGACAAATGGCAAGACTGCCTATCATTTTCATCCTATTTTCCATCTCTACTATGCTTTCACAACAGTAACTATCAAAATGAGTTTGTATTTGATAGATATGCTTATGTCCCATAAAAAGAAACCTGTCCATAGACAGCAAGATTTAGAATTTGAGAGTTAGGACTGAGAGTTACAATGTACAACTCATGCCACTGCCTAAATCTTCAGTTTTAGTTAAAACAGAAAGACTTCTAATGTATAATTTTGGTACTGCTTTTTGGTGCTGAATCTTCTTTTGAGCAGTATAAACCATATTAAAATGAGTCAAAACACTTGTGTCCCAAATTTTAGGACTTCATTTCTACTGTATCTCACCTTTGGATCCTGATCTGTGAATCCTACAGTTTCAGAGGCTGTAATTGATTGACTGTGCCAGATACACACACAAACGGAACAGCTATGAATTCTTCCATTAGAAAAACACTGTGGCAAATTTTATATAGAGAGAAACTCACATGCAGTCACACACTACACTGTCTGTTCTACTCCTGAGCTTCTTGACAGACTTTCTGCAAACCAAACAACAGCTAGCAGGTAAAGAAAAAACAACCAGCTGCAGGGCTTCCATGCTTACTGAACTGGGCAAGTAGCTGCTTGCAGTCCCTGCAGCTGCCTCGGCTTTGGGAACAGTCAGAACTTCATGGATCCAGTATCTTTTTCACTCTACAGCTTGGCTAGAACAAGAAACAATTTTGGGGAATCAGTATGGCTCTCGCTTCTTCTCATGATCACCATTTTCATAACTGTGCTCATATCAAGATGATTTTTTTTGTTGGATTTAAATTTTTTTAAAGACCAAAAGGAGTAAATAACAAAACCTTAACTCTTATAAGCTCCTACTACTGTTACCTTGCAGTGAAAGGCCTGGATTTCCTAGTGAAATTAAGTATTATAAAATGAAATGCTGAAAAAAAACCCCAAATAAATTTAAGCCTGGTTTGCATGCTGGCTAATTCCCTGGTGAGCTTCTCTGCAAGCTTATATACCACACACCATACAAGTACAACACTTGTCTATCTGTTAATCTGAATATCAGGAAAGTTTAGTTAACATCTGGTTTTGGTACTTCATTTTAAATGCCTTTGATGGTCTTCCCTGTCTCTACCTGTCATATTTTGAGTTTGTCTTGTTTTCAGAATGGCTTTTAATGTTTTTGGATATGATTCATCTACCAGTTCTATCTCTACTGTGCTAAACCACACGGACAATGGTACATGTCGTTGCTTCAATTCCCACAACCCACTGAATTCCAAAACTAAAGACCATAACCTTGATTAGAATCTTAACAACAAACAGCATTACTACCCTCTCTAATTACAGAATTATATTTAAAGAGAAGTTTTATGATGCAGAACTCACAATAAAAACACAGGCAAAAGGGTCAAAACTAGTCCCATGAAAATGATGCGCTTTATATTAGTGATGATAATATGATTGTGATATAATTAGGGCTCTACACAGGATTTAGTAGTACTAGTATGATATCTGCTTCGCTAATCAAAATCAGAGCCCCACTGTGAAAGACTGATTTCACTCTAAGAGTTTACAATCTAAACAGTACAGAAATTGAGATGCAAGCACTTAATTTCTTCCACGCTTTTTGTTTTAAGTTATTTCACTGCCTCAGTGCACTGCAGGCAGTACTTCCAAGTATATCATATTGTATCTGTGGGTCATTTGTACAAGCCACCTTAACCTGGAACTGAAAGCATTGAATATATCCTTGACATGTCTTTATCTTAAAAAGAAAAAAAGAGAGAAAAGGATGATATTCTAACAGTGCAGCTTGTGTGTTTGTTACTAGGGAAACAAACAGCAAAGAGAAAGAAACCCTCAGTGTCCTTGTCATTTGGGTCTTTCAGTGGAGAAGCAGAGCTTGTGTTAAAACAATGGAAACATTGTTCTGCTTTTGGGATCCTTTGCTGTCCTTGCTGACTGACAGGCACTTCTTTCTTCCCCTTGCCCATCTTGTCATCTCTGAAAAGCAGAGTCACTTCTATATGCAGGATTGGACTGCTCTTTTGTTTTGTTTTTTAATTCCTCATGTAGAGTTTAATTCCTGTTTCTGTGTAACCTGGTCAGTTCCTAACACCTAAATCAAGACCACAGCCTGTTTCTCAAGGTAAAGAGAAGAGAGAAACCCAATGCTGCATTCATATCTGTAGAAAAGTATATACAGCAGCACCAGTAATTCCAAGTTTGCACTACTTTGAGTCAGTACCGAATCAGATCATCAGCAAGACTTCAGCGAGTGCAAGAGGTATTGCAACATTTGCTGTATTGGAACACGGGGACCCTGTGTAGTGATGATCCCTGAAGAGGCTGTGCACGTGGAATACCAATGCCTTTGAGGCTCAGGGCCTGTGTACTGTGGTGGGAGCTTTGTTGCCAGGGCCAGAGACACAGTGAGGTGTCAGCCTGCATTCATAACAATCGAGAAAAGGACAAAAGTTGGAACTACGGTGAATCTACTGGGGTAGAGGGTAGAGTACTTAGAACCTGTAAAATATGAGTATTAACGTACCAAAAGGTCAAAGCAATTACTTCTTAAGCATACATACAGAAGTATTTTTATAGGTAACTGTATGGCAGCTGTGTAAATAGGGTATAGGATCAGCCATTCTAGATGAGAACAGTGTCCATCTAGTCAGGTATCTTTTGGCTAGATAAAGAACAGACTAAGGAGTCTATCTTATTACAGGACAGCAGTAACAGGCCTCTCAAAATGAAGTGAAAGAAACAGCTTGTTGCGGATTTTTAAAAGCCCTTTATGGGATATTTTTACCTTTTAACAGGCTGGAGCTGTTTTTCAAGAAACGTTGAAGGATTTATGTACTCTCTGTACTGTATCAGATTTACTGTAATTTCTCTGCTAAACCAGGCTGCCTCTTTCTCCATTCCAATTATTACCTTGTTTGTCTTTATTATAGACCTCATCTAACTAGTATGGATTGGAAAGTTTGATTTGATGCACTGAGAAGTGTAGCTAAGTCAGACAAAAGGCTAGAAAGATGATGGGAAAATTGCAATGAAAGCTCTACTGTAAATAGTCATAGATTGCTTGTTTCCTGCTGTTTTGCCAAAATGTGCAATTGCTATTGTTTTGTACTATTCCTCAAGAATGGCCACTAATTTGCCATTAAGACTGAAGATGCATATGACAAAAACGTATAAATACGTGAATTATATTTAAAAATTGATAGAATAAAACCAACTAGCACATGGTTTATTGATTATAGCCACTAGCTGAGTTGTATGGATTCTGTTTCTCTAATATCCTGCAAAGTACTGAGGCCCCTTGGGTTAAAAAAAAAACAACCAACTTGATAAAGATCTGGGAAAAAAATGATGTCAGCACTGACAAGAAGATAAGGAGGCGAAGAAAATGTTACTGATGCTGCATTTATGTAGCATGACAAAAGAGCCCTGCCTCGGGGTACACAGTACAGATGACAACTCAGTCCCAGGCTCCGTCAGCTTCCATTTCTGTACTCTCTGCCCACTGAAACAGAAGAGCATAGACAAAATAAACCAGGGGGCAGCTTCTATTTACCATTTAAAGAAAAGCAAGATCATTGCTAGCAGACCTCAGGTGCTTCATGAGTCATGTTTTGGTTTCTTTAATCATCAAAATTGTTCTTTAATACCTTAAAAGCTGTGTATTTTTTATTTATGAGCAGTGAGTTCTCCCCAGAATTCCCGTGGGTGCTGGTCTCTTCTTTCAAATGACAAGCAATAGGACAAGAGGAAGTGACCTCAAGTTGGACCAGTGAAGGTTTAGATTGGATATTATGAAAAATTTCTTTACTGAATGAGTGGTGAAGTACTGGAATAGGCTGCCCAGGGCAATGCTGGAGTCTCCATCTCTGGAGTAGTTAAAAAAACCTGTGTGGCTGTGGCACTTTGGTACATGGTTTAGTAAGCACGGTGGTTTTGGGCTGACGGTTGGACTGGATGAGCTTAGAGATCTTTTCCAACCTTAATGGTTCCATGATTCTTTGTCCCATTCTACATAACTTCCAGTCTCCAACTCGGCATTTTTTCTTAGCGGTTTTTCTCCAGCACTGAGCTTTCACAGCCTCGCGTCAGGTACCAGGGTTTCACCTACTTTGAGAAAAGCACTACTACTACAAAGCAGGTTTCACCTACTTTGGGACAGGCGCTCTCTCTGGAGAGATGGGCTGATTCCAATGGGATGAAGTTTCACAAGTCCAAGTGCTGGGTTCTACACTTTGGACACAACAATCCCATGCAGAACTATAGGCTGGGGACAGAATGGCTGCAGAGTAGTCGAGTGGAAAGAGACTTGGGAGTGATGGTAGACAGGAAACTCAACATGAACCAGCAGTGTGCCCAAGTGGCCAAGAGGGCCAATGGTGTCCTGGCCTGCATCAGGAATGGTGTGGTCAGCAGGACCAGAGAAGTTATTATCCCCTTATACTTGGCACTGGTCAGGCTGCACCGTGAGTACTGTGTGCAGTTCTGGGCCCCTCAGTTTAAGAGTGATGTTGAGATGCTGGAGTGTGTTCAGAGGAGAGCAACGAAGATGGTGAAGGGGCTGGAGCACAAGCCCTATGAAGGAGGGAGCTGGGGTTGTTTAGCCTGGAGAAGAGGAGCCTCAGGGGAGACCTCATTGCTCTCTATAACTCCCCAAAAAGAGGCTGCAGGCAGGCAGGGGTTGGTCTCGTCTCAGGCAATCAATGACAGAACAAGAGGACATGGTCTCAAGCTTCGTCAGGGGAGGTTTAGGCTTGATATTAGGAAAAAATTTTTCACTGAAAGGGCGATTGGTCATTGGAATGAGCTGCCCAGGGAGGGGGTGGAGTCATCGTCCCTGGAGGTGTTTAAAAACAGATTGGATGAGGCACTTAGTGCCACGGTTTAAACGACGAGTAGGTGCTGGTGTTGGGTCATAGGTTGGACTCGATGATCTCAGTTTTTTTCCAACCTTGTGATGCTGTGATACTGTGATACATAAAGGCCTGAGCATCACAGCGCCTTCACATGAAAACTCCTCCGAAAGCAGCCCGGGCTGACACCACAGCCGGCTGCGCCCGAGGCTTTACCTGCTGCCGCCCGGTGCCCGCTAAGCGGGGCCGCTCCCGAGCCCGCCCGTTCCCCCAGGGAGCGCCGCTTCCGGCCGTTTCCCGCCTCGCCTCGCCCCGCCGCGCGCCACGAGCGGGCCCGGGCGAGGAGGGGGCGCTCGCTGCACGCGCCGACGGCCGCGCCTCCGCGCGCTCGCGCCCGCCAGCCTCGCGGGGGCGGAGCGATCGCCTGGGGTTGGCTCCACCCCCGGAGGGGCTTTGCGGAGGAGGGGGCGGAGCGCCGCGCGCTCCCAGCTCTCGCGCGCCCTCTCTCAGCACCAGCCGCTCCTTGTCCCCGCCCCCAGGGGGCGTGGCTAGGGCGCGGGCGCGCGCGGGGATTGGCCGGCGGCGGCGGTGGGAGCGGGTTTAACGGCCACAGCGCCCCCGGGCCGGGGGGGAAGCAAAACAAAGGCGGCGGCGGGCGCGAGCGCGACGCGGCGCGTGGCAGGATGCCTCGGCCGCCAGTCGGCCCTCGGGGCGGGACACGCGCGCCCGCACCCCAGCCGTGACCCCCGGCTGCCTTCGAGGCGAGGGGAGTCGCCTCCCCCCGCCCCCGCGCACCGCTTTGTGTTTCGGCGAGGGCCCCGGCGCTGAGCCGTCTCCGGCCGCCGCTTCCCCTCCTGCCCTCGTTCCCTGAGGGCCCCGGGGCGCTGCTGCCCGAGTCTGGGCTGGGGAGCGGAGCCGGCGCAGCGGTGAGTATCGGGGCGCGCGAGCAGCCGGCGCCTCTCCGTCTTTGGCGGGGAACAAGGGGGAGGCGGCTGCGAGCCGAGCCCTGTGCTGCGCCCCCCCGCCGGGATCGCGGTTCACGCGGGGCGGGGGCCGCCGGGGAACTCGGCCGGCGGGAGGAGGGCTTGGGGCTATTTATAGTGCCTGGAAATGACGGCAGCGCTGCCGGCAGCCTCCCCGGTACCGGGCGGGCGGGGATGGTTTACATAAGGGAACTGGGGGGGTCCGTTAGGTTCACCCTAGCCGTGTCTGGTGGCCGCGCTCTCGCGGGGTCGGCCGCGAGTGGGAGCGAAAGGTCAGCGGCGTCACCCGCGGTGGCTCC